>JAUNZM010002181.1:0-16115 GCA_033459285.1 Clamator glandarius | reverse complement strand
CCAGACCATTCTAGAGCCTCCCAGGACCATTCTAAAAGCCCCCAGACCCTTCTAGACCCCCCCAGGACCCTTCTAAAAGCCCCCAGACCCTTCTAGAGCCCCCCAGGACCCTTCTGAAAGGCCGCAGACACTTATAGACACTCCCCGGATCCTTCTAAAAGACCCCAGACCCTTCTAGAGCACCCCAGGACCCTTCTAAAAGCCCCCAGACATTTCTAGAGCCCCCCAGGCCTCCTCTTAAGGCACCCCGTCCCTTCTAGAGCACCCCAGGACCCTTCTAAAAGTCCCCAGACCTTTCTAGAGCACGCCAGGACCCGTCTAAAAGCCCCCAGACCATTCTAGAGCCCCCCCGGACCCTTCTAAAGGCCTCCAGAACCTTCTAGAGGCCCCCTGGACCTTTCTGAAAGCACCCAGAACCTTCTAGAGCCCTCCAGGACCCTTCTAAAAGCACCAAGACCCTTCTAGAGCATCCCAGGACCATTCTAAAAGCCCCCAGACCCTTCTAGAGCCTCCCAGGATCCTTCTAAAAGCCCCCAGACTCTTCTAGATACACCCAGGACCATTCTAAAAGCCCCCATACCATTCTAGAGCCACCCAGGACCCTTCTAAAAGCCCCCAGACCCTTCTAGAGCCCGCCCGGACCCTTCTAAAAGCCTCCAGAAGCTTCTAGAGGACCCCTGGACCCTTCTGAAAGACCCCAGAACCTTCTAGAGCATCCCAGGACAGTTCTAAAAGCCCCCAGACCCTTCTAGAGCATCCCAGGACAGATCTAAAAGCCCCCAGACCCTTCTAGAGCCTCCCAGGACCCTTCTAAAAGCTCCCAGACCCTACTAGAGACCCCCAGGACCCTTCTATAAGCCCCCAGACCCTTCTAGAGCCACCCAGGACGCTTCTAAAAGCCCCCATACCCTTCTAGAGACCTCCAGGACCCTTCTAAAAGCCCCGAGACCCTTCTAGAGCCCCCCAGGACCCTTCTAAAAGCCCCCAGACCCTTCTAGAGCACCCCAGGATACTTCTAAAAGCCCCCAGACCCTTCTTGAGCCCCCCAGGACCCTTCTAAAAGCCCCCAGACCCTTCTAGCGGCACCCAGGACCCTTCTACAAGCCCCCAGACCCTTCTACAGCCCACCAGAACCCTTCTAAAAGTTCCCAGAGCTTTCTAGATGCCCCCAGGACCCTTCTAAAAGCCCCCAGACCCTTCTAGAGCCTCCCAGGACCCTTCTACAAGCCCCCAGACCCTTCTAGAGCCACCCAGGACCCTTCTAAAAGCACCCAGACCCTTCTAGAGGCCCCCAGGACCCGTCTAAAAGCCTCTAGACCCTTCTAGAGCCCCCCAGGACCTTTCTAAAAGCACCCAGACCCTTCTAGAGGCTCCCCGGACCCTTATAAAAGCACCCCGACCCTTCTAGAGCCTCCCAGTACCCTTCTAAAAGCAACCAGAACCTTCTAGAGCCACCCAGGACCATTCTAAAAGCCCCGAGACCCTTCTAGAGCCCCCCAGGACCATTCTAAAAGCCCCCAGACCCTTCTAGAGCACCCCAGGATCCTTCTAAAAGCCCCCAGACCCTTCTTGAGCCCCCCAGGACCCTTCTAAAAGCCCCCAGACCCTTCTAGCCGCACCCAGGACCCTTCTACAAGCCCCCAGACCCTTCTAGAGCCCACCAGAACCCTTCTAAAAGTTCCCAGAGCTTTCTAGATGCCCCCAGGACCCTTTTAAAAGCCCCCAGACCCTTCTAGAGCCTCCCAGGACCCTTCTACAAGCCCCCAGACCCTTCTAGAGCCACCCAGGACCCTTCTAAAAGCACCCAGACCCTTCTAGAGGCCCCCAGGACCCTTCTAAAAGCCTCTAGACCCTTCTAGACCCCCCCAGGACCTTTCTAAAAGCACCCAGACCCTTCCAGAGGCTCCCCGGACCCTTATAAAAGCACCCCGACCCTTCTAGAGCCTCCCAGGACCCTTCTAAAAGCAACCAGACCCTTCTAGAGAACCCCAGGTCCCTTCTAAAAGCCCCCAGACCCTTCTATATTCCCCCAGGACCCTTCTAAAATACTCCAGACCCTTCTAGAGCTCCCCAGGACCCTTCTAAAGGCCTCCAGAACCTTCTAGAGGCCCCCTGGACCTTTCTGAAAGCACCCAGAACCTTCTAGAGCACCCCAGGACCCTTCTAAAAGACCCAAGACCCTTCTAGAGCCTACCAGGGCCTTTCTACAAGCACCCAGACCCTTCTAGAGCCCCCAAGGACCCTTCTAAAAGCCCCCAGACCCTTCTAGAGGCCCCCAGGACCCTTCTAAAAGCCACCAGATCCTTCTAGAGCCCCCCCAGGACCATTCTACAAGCACCCAGACCCTTCTAGAGCCCCCCAGGACCCTTCTACAAGCCCCCAGACCAATCTAGATCCACCCAGAACCCTTCTAAAAGCCCCCAGACCCTTCTAGAGGCCCCCAGGACTCGTCTAAAAGCCTCTAGACCCTTCTAGAGCCCCCCAGGACCTTTCTAAAAGCACCCAGACCCTTCTAGAGGCTCCCCGGTCCCTTATAAAAGCACCCAGACCCTTCTAGACCGTCCCCGGATCATTCTAAAAGCCCCCAGACCCTTCTAGAGCCCCCCAGGACCCTTCTAAAAGCCCCCTGACCCTTCTAGAGCCCCCTATGACCCATCTAAATGCCCCCAGACCCTTCTAGAGGCCCCCAGGACCCTTCTAAAAGCCCCCAGACCCTTCTAGACCGTCCCCGGATCCTTCTAAAAAACCCCAGACCATTCTAGAGCCTCCCGGGACTATTCTAAAGCCCTCAGACCCTTCTAGAGGACACCAGAACCCTTCTAAAAGCCCCCAGAACCTTCTAGAGCACCCCAGGACCCTTCTAAAAGCCCCAAGACCCTTCAAGAGCCCCCCAGACCCTTATAGAGGCCCCCAGGACACTTCTGAAAGCCCCAAGAACCTTCTAGAGCATCCCAGGACCCTTCTAAAAGAACCCAGACCCTTCTAGGGCTCCCCAGGACCCTTCTAAAAGCCCCCAGACCATTCTAGAGACCCCCATGACCCTTCTGAAAGCCTCCAGAACCTTCTAGATCCACCCAGGACCCTTCTAAAAGCCACCAGACCCTTCTAGAGCCTCCCAGGACCATTCTAAAAGCACCCAGACCCTTCTAGAGACACCCAGGACCCTTCTAAATGCCCCCAGACCCTTCTAGATAAGCCAGGACCCTTCGAAAAGCAACCAGAACCTTCTAGAGCCACCCAGGACCATTCTAAAAGCCCCCAAACCCTTCTAGAGCCTCCCAGGACCCTTCTAAAAGCACCCAGACCCTTCTAGAGAGCCCCAGGACCATTCTAAAGGCCCCCAGACTCTTCTAGACCCTCCCCGGATCATTCTAAAAGCCCTCAGACCCTTCTAGAGACCCCCAGGACCCTTCTAAAGGCCCCCAGACCCTTCTAGACCCTCCCCGGATCATTCTAAAAGCCCCCAGACCCTTCTAGAGCCTCGCAGGACCCCTCTAAAAGCCCCCGGACCCTTCTAGAGCCTCGCAGGACCCTTCTAAAAGCCTCCAGACCCTTCTAGAGGCCCCCCGGACCCTTCTAAAAGTCCCCAGACCCTTCTAGATCATCCCCGGACCCCTCTGATATATCCCACACCATTCTAGAGGCCACCAGGATACTTTCAAAAGCCCCCAGACCCTTCTAGAGAACCCCAGGACCCTTCTAAAAGCCCCCAGACCATTCTAGAGCCCCCCAGGGCCCTTCTAAAAGCCCCGAGACCCTTCTAGGAGAGACGGGGGTCCTTAAGAGGGGCCTTGGGGTCCTCTAGAAGGGTCTGGGGGCTTATAGAAGTGTCCTGGCGGGATCTCGAAGGGTCTGGGTTCTTTGAGAAGGGTCTTTGGGTGGCTCTAGAAGGGTCTGGGGTATTTTGGAAGGGTCCTGGGTGCCTCCAGAAGGGTCTGGGGGCTTTTATAGGGTCCTGGAGGGCTCTAGAAGGGTCTGGGTGCTTTTAGAAGGGTCCTGGGGAGCTCTAGAAGGGTCTGGGGTCTTTTAGAAGGGTCCCGGGAGGCTGTAGAAGGGTCTGGGGGCTTTTAGAATTGTCCGGCGGGTCTCTAGAAGGGTCTGGGTCCTGTTAGAAGGGTCCTTGGGGGCTCTAGAAGGGTCTGAGTATCATTAGAGGGGCCTTGGGGGCATCTAGAAGGGTCTGGGGGATATTAGAAGGGTCCTGGAGAGCTCTAGAAGGGTCTGGGGTATTTTAGAAGGGTTCTGGGTAGCTCTAGAAGGGTCTGGGGTCTTTCAGAAGGGTCCTGGGGGGCTGTAGAAGGGTCTGGAGTCTTTTAGAAGGGTCCTGGGGGGCTCTAGAAGGGTCGGGGGAGTTTTAGGATAGTCCTGGTGGGCTCTAGAAGGGTGTGAGGGCTTTTAGAAGGTTCCTGGGGGCATCTAGAAGGCTCTGGGGGCTTTTAGAAGGGTCCTGGGGGCCTCTAGAATTGTCTGAGGGATTTTAGAAGGGTCCTGGGAGGCTCTAGAAGGGTCTGGGTGCTTTTAGAATGATCCAGGGAGGGTCTAGAAGGGTCTGGGTGCTTTTAGAAGGGTCCTAAGGGGCTCTAGAAGCGTCTGGGGGATTTTAGAAGGGTCCTGGGTAGCTCTAGAAGGGTCTGGGGGCTTTCAGAAGGGTCCTGGGGGGCTGTAGAAGGGTCTGGAGTCTTTTAGAAGGGTCCTGGGGGGCTCTAGAAGGGTCTGGGGGCATTCAGAAGGGTCCTGGGGGCCTCTAGAAGGGTCTGGAAGCTTTTAGAAGGGCCCTGGGCGGCTCTAGAAGGGTCTGGGGGCATTTAGAAGGGTCCTGGTGGGCTCTAGAAAGGTCTGGGGGTTTTCAGAAGGGTCCTGGGGGCCTCTAGAAGGGTCTGGAAGCTTTTAGAAGGGTCCTGGGCGCATCTAGAAGGGTCTGGAGTCTTTTAGAAGGGTCCTGGGAGGATCCAGATGGGTCTGGGTGCTTTTAGAAGGATCCGGAGAGGGTCTAGATTGGTCTGGGTGCATTTAGACGGGTCCTGGGGGGCTCTACAAATGTCTGGAGGTTTTTAGAAGGGTCCAGGGGGCCTCTAGAAGGGTCTGGGGGCTTTTAGAAGAGTCCTGGGGGCCTCTAGAAGGGTCTGACGGCTTTTAGAAGAGTCCTGGGGCCTCTAGAAGGGTCTGGGGGCTTTTAGAAGGGTCTTGGGGGGCTCTAGAAGGGTCTGGAGGCTTTTAGAAGGTTCCGGTGTGGCTCTAGAATGGTGTGGGGGCTTTTAGAAGGGTCCTGGGGGCATCTAGAAGGCTCTGGGGGCTTTTATAAGGGTCCTGGGGGGCTCTAGAAGGGTCTGGGTGCTTTTAGAAGGATCCGGGGAGGGTCTAGAAGGGTCTGGAGGCTTTTAGAAGGGTCCTGGGGGGCTCTAGAAGGGTCTGGGGGATATTAGAAGGGTCCTGGGATGGTCTAACAAGGGTCTGGGTTGTTTTAGAAGGGTCCTGCGGGTCTCTAGAAGGGTCTGGGGGCTTTTAGAAGGGTCCTTGGGGGCTCTAGAAGGGTCTGGGGACCATTAGAGGGGCCCTAGGGCCTCTAGAAGGGTCTGGGGGCTTTTAGAAGGGTCCTGGTAGGCTGTAGAAGGGTCTGGGTGCATTTAGAAGGGTCCCGCGGGTCTCTAGAAGGGTCTGGGGGCTTTTAGAAGGGTCCTGGGAGACTCTAGAAGGGTCTGGGGGCATTTAGAAGGTCCTGCGTGTCTCTAGAAGGGTCTGAGGGCTTTTAGAAGGGTCCTGTGGGGCTCTAGAAGGGTCTGGCGGCTTTTAGAAGGGTTCTGTGGGGATGTAGAAGGGTCTGGGTGCTTTTAGATGGGTCCTGGGGGGCTCTAGAAGGGTCTGGGGACCACTAGAGGGGCCCTGGGTGCCTCTAGAAAGGTCTGGGGTATTTTAGAAGGGTCCTGGGGAGATCTAGAAGGGTCTGGGGGCTTTTAGAAGGGTCCTGGGACACTCTAGAAGGGTCTGGGGGCATTTAGAAGGTCCTGCGTGTCTCTAGAAGGGTCTGAGGGCTTTTAGAAGGGTCCTGTGGGGCTCTAGAAGGGTGTGAGAGCTTTTAGAATGGTCCTGGGTGCATCTAGAAATCTCTGGGTGCTTTTAGAAGGGTCCTGGGGGCCTCTAGAAGTGTCTGAGGAGTTGTAGAAGGGTCCGGGGAGGCTCTAGTAGGGTCTGGGTGCTTTTAGAATTATCCGGTTAGGGTCTAGAAGGGTCTGGGGCTTTTAGAAGGGTCCTGTGGAGCTCTAGAAGGGTCTGGGGTCTTTTAGACGATTCCTGGGGGGCTCTAGAAGGCTCTGGGGCCTTTTAGAAGAGTCCTGGGGAGCTCTAGAAGGGTCTGGGGCTTTCAGAATGATCCTGGGGGTCGCTAGAAGTGTCTGGGTGTATTTGGAAGGGTCTTGGGGAGCTCTAGAAGGGTCTGGGGGCTTTCAGAAGGGTCTTGGGGGCATGTAGAAGGGTCTGGAGGCTTTTAGAAGGGTCCTGTAGCGCTCTAGAAGGGTCTGGGGGCATACAGAACGGTCCTGGTGGCCTCTAGAAGGGACTGGATGCTTTTAGAAGGGTCCTGGGGGGCTCTAGATGGGTCTGGGTGCATTTAGAAGGGTCCTGGGGGGATCTAGATGGGTCTGGGGGCTTTTAGAAGGATACGTGGAATTTCTAGAAGGGTCTGGGGGCTTTTAGAAGGGTCCTGGGTTGCTCTAGAAGGGTCTGGAGGCTTTTAGAAGGGTCCTGCGGGTCTCTAGAAGGATCTGGGGGCTTTTAGAAGGGTCCTGGGAGGCTCTAGAATGGTCTGATGGATTTTAGAAGGGTCCTGGGAGGTTCTAGAAGGGTCTGGGTGCTTTTAGAAGGATCCGGGGAGGGTCTAGAATGGTCTGGGTGGTTTTAGAATGGTCCTGGGGGGTTCTAGAAGGGTCTGGGGGATTTTAGAAGGATCCTGGGGGGCTCTAGAAGGGTCTGAGGGATTTTAGAAGGGTCCTGGGGGGCTCTAGAAGGGTCTGGGGACCACTAGAGGGGCCCTGGGTGCCTCTAGAAAGGTCTGGGGTATTTTAGAAGGGTCCTGGGGAGATCTAGAAGGGTCTGGGGGCTTTTAGAAGGGTCCTGGGACACTCTAGAAGGGTCTGGGGGCATTTAGAAGGTACTGCGTGTCTCTAGAGGGGTCTGAGGGCTTTTAGAAGGGTCCTGTGGGGCTCTAGAAGGGTGTGAGAGCTTTTAGAATGGTCCTGGGTGCATCTAGAAATCTCTGGGTGCTTTTAGAAGGGTCCTGGGGGCCTCTAGAAGTGTCTGAGGAGTTGTAGAAGGGTCCGGGGAGGCTCTAGTAGGGTCTGGGTGCTTTTAGAAGGATCCGGTTAGGGTCTAGAAGGGTCTGGGGCTTTTAGAAGGGTCCTGTGGAGCTCTAGAAGGGTCTGGGGTCTTTTAGACGATTCCTGGGGGGTTCTAGAAGGCTCTGGGGCCTTTTAGAAGAGTCCTGGGGAGCTCTAGAAGTGTCTGGGGCTTTCAGAATGATCCTGGGGGTCGCTAGAAGTGTCTGGGTGTATTTGGAAGGGTCTTGGGGAGCTCTAGAATGGTCTGGGGGCTTTTAGAATGGTCCTTGGGGGCTCTAGAAGGGTCTGGGTACCACTAGAGGGGCCCTGGAGGCCTCTAGAAGAGTCTGGGGTATTTTAGAAGGGTCCTGGGGAGCTCTAGAAGGGTCTGGGGGCTTTTAGAAGGGTCCTGGGAAACTCTAGAAGGGTCTGGGGGCATTTAGATGGGTCCTGCGGGTCTCTAGAAGGGTCTGGGAGCTTTTAGAAGGGTCCTGGGGGGCTCTAGAATGGTCTGAGGGATTTTATAAGGGTCCTGGGAGGCTTTAGAAGGGTCTGGGTGCTTTTAGAAGGATCCAGGGAGGGTCTAGAAGGGTCTGGGGACTTTTAGAAGGGTCCTGGGGGGCTCTAGAAGGGTCTGGGGGCTATTAGAAGGATCCAGGGATCGTCTACAAGGGTCTGGTGTCTTTTAGAAGGGTCCTGCGGGTCTCTAGAAGGTCTGGGGGCTTTTAGAAGGGTCCTTGGGGGCTCTAGAAGGGTCTGGGGACAATTAGAGGGGCCCTAGGGGCCTCTAGAAGGGTCTGGGGGATTTTAGAAGGGTTCTGGGGAGATCTTGAAGGGTCTGGGGGCTTTTAGAATGGTCCTTGGGGGCTCTAGAAGGGTCTGGGGACCACTAGAGGGGCCCTGGGGACCTCTAGAAGGGTCTTGGGTATTTTAGACGGGTCCTGGGGAGCTCTAGAAGGGTCTGGGGGCATTTAGAAGTGTCCTGGGGGGCTCTAGAAGGGTCTGGGGGATTTTAGAAGGATCCTGGGGGCCTCTAGAAAGGTCTGGGGGCATTTAGAAGGGTACTGCGGGTCTCTAGAAGGGTCTGGGGGCTTTTAGAAGGGTCCTTGGTGCTCTAGAAGGGTCTGGGGACCATTAGAGGGGCCCTAGGGGCCTCTAGACGGGTCTGGGGGCTTTTAGAAGCGTCCTGGGAGAATCTAGAAGGGTCTGGGTGCATTTAGAAGGTTCCTGCGGGTCTCTAGAAGCGTCTGGGGGCTTTTAGAAGGGTCCTGGGGGGTTCTAGAAGGGTCTGGCGGCTTTTAGAAGGGTCCTGGTGGGCTCTAGAAGAGTGTGAGGGCTTTTAGAATGGTCCTGGGTGCATCTAGAAGTCTCTGGGTGCTTTTAGAAGGGTCCTGGGGGCCTCTAGAATTGTCTGCGGACTTTTAGAAGGGTCCGGGGAGGCTCTAGAAGGGTCTGGGTGCTTTTAGAAGGATTCGGGGAGGGTCTAGAAGGGTCTGGGTCTTTTAGAAGGGTCCTGTGGAGCTCTAGAAGGGTCTGGGTTCTTTTAGACTGGTCCTGGGGGGCTCTAGAAGGGTCTGGGGCTTTTTAGAAGAGTCCTGGGGGCCTCTAGAAGGGTCTGGGGCTTTCAGAAGGGTCCTGGGGGTCGCTAGAAGTGTTTGGGTGTATTTGGAAGGGTCCTGGGGAGCTCTAGAAGGGTCTGGGGGCTTTCAGAAGGGTCCTGGGGGCATGTAGAAGGGTCTGGAGGCTTTTAGAATGGTCCTGATGGGCTCTAAAATGGTCTGGGGGCATTCAGAACGGTCCTGGTGGCCTCTAGAAGGGACTGGATGCTTTTAGAAGAGTCCTGGGGGGCTCTAGATTGGTCTGGGGGCATTTAGAAGGGTCCTGGGGGGCTCTAGAAGGGTCTGGGGGTTTTTAGAAGGATACGTGGAATCTCTAGAAGGGTCTGGGGGCTTTTAGAAGGGTCCTGGGGGGCTCTGGAATGGTCTGGAGGCTTTTTGAAGGGTCCTGGGTGGCTCTAGAAGGGTGTGGGGGCTTTTAGAAGGATCCGGGGAGGGTCTAGAACGGTCTGGGTGGTTTTCGAAGGGTCCTGGGCGGTTCTAGAAGGGTCTGGGGGCTTTTAGAGGAGAAATGGGGGGCTCTAGAATGGTCTGGGGGCTTTTAGAAGGGTCCTGGGCGGATCTAGAAGGGTCTGGGGGCTTTCAGAAGGGTCCTGCGGGCCTCTAGAAAAGTCTGGAGGCTTTTAGAAGGTCCTGGGGGGCTCTAGAAGGGTCTGGGGGCATTTATAAGGGTCCTGGGGTGCTCTAGAAGGGTCTGGGGGATTTTAGAAGGATCCTGGGGGCCTCTAGAAAGGTCTGGGGGCATATAGAAGGGTTCTTGGGGCCTCTAGAAGGGTCTGGGGTCTTTTAGAAGGGTCCTGGGAGGATCCAGATGGGTCTGGGTACTTTTAGAAGGATCCGGGGAGGTTCTAGAAGGGTCTGGGGGCGTTTAGAAGGGTCCTGGGAGGCTCTACAAATGTCTGGAGGGTTTTAGAATGGTCCTGGGGGCATCTAGAAGCGTCTATGGGCTTTTAGAATGATCCGGGGAGGCTCTAGAAGGGTCTGGCGGCTTTTAGAAGGGTCCTGGGGTCCTCTAGAAGGGTCTGGGGACCATTAGAGGGGCACTGGGAGCCTCTAGAATGGTCTGGGTGATTTTAGAAGGGTCCTCGGGAGGTCTAGAATTGTCTGGGGGCTTTTAGAAAGGTCCTGGGAGGCTCTAGAAGGGTCTGGGGGCTTTTAGAAGTGTCCTGCGTGTCTCTAGAAGGGTCTGGGGTCTTTTAGAAGGGTCCTTGGGGGCTCTAGAAGGGTGTGGGGACCACTAGAGGAGCCCTGGGGGCCTCTAGAGGGGTCTGGGGTATTTTAGAAGGGTCCTGGGAAGCTCTAGAAGGGTCTGGGGGATTTTAGAAGGGTCCTGGGAGACTCTAGAAGGGTCTGGGGGCATTTAGAAGGGTCCTGCGGGTCTCTAGAAGGGTCTGGGCGCTTTTAGAAGGGTCCTGGGGGGCTCTAGAAGGGTCTGGGGGCTTTTAGAAGGGTCCTGGGGTGCTCTAGAAGGGTGTGAGGGCTTTTAGAATGGTCCTGGGGGCATCTAGAAGGCTCTGGGGGCTTTTAGAAGTGTCCTGTGGGCCTCTAGAAGTGTCTGAGGGATTTTAGAAGGGTCCTGGGAGGCTCTGGAATGGTCTGGGTGCTTTTAGAAGGATTCGGGGAGGGTCTAGAAGAGTCTGGGGGCATTTAGAAGGGTCCTGTGGGGCTCTAGAAGGGTCTGGGTGCTTTTAGAAGGGTCCTGGGGGGCTCTAGAAGGGTCTGGGTGCTTTTAGAAGGGTCCTGGGGAGCTCTAGAAGGGTCTGGGTGCTTTTAGAACGGTCCTGGGTGGCGCTAAAAGTGTCTGGGTGCATTTAGAAGGGTCCTGGGGAGCTCTAGAAGGGTCTGGGGGCTTTCAGAAGGGTCCTGGGGGCCTCTAGAAGGGTCTGGAGGCTTTTAGAAGAGTTCTGGGGGGCTCTAGAAGGGTCTGGGGGCATTCAGAAGGGTCCTGGGGGCCTCTAGAAGGGTCTGGATGCTTTTAGAAGAGTCCTGGGGGGGTCTAGATGGGTCTGGGGGCTTTTAGAAGGGTCCTGGGGAGCTCTAGAAGGGTCTTGGGGCTTTTAGAAGGGTCCTGAGGGCGCTAGAAGTGTCTGGGTGCTTTTAGAAGCGTCCTGGGTGTCTCTAGAACTGTCTGGGTGCTTTTAGAAGGGTCCTGGGGGCCTCTAGAAGGGTCTGGAGGCTTTATAGAAGGGTCCTAGGGGGCTCTAGAAGGGTCTGGGGGCATTCAGAAGGGTCCTTCGGGCCTCTAGAAGGGTCTGGAGTCTATTAGAAGAGTCCTGGGGGGCTCTAGATGGGTCTGGGGTCATTTAGAAAGGTCCTGGGGGGCTCTAGAAGGGTCTGGGGGCTTTCAGAAGTGTCCTGGGGGGCTCTAGAAGGGTCTGGGGGCTTTTAGAAGGGTCCTGGGTCATCTAGAATGGTCTGGGGGCTTTTAGAAAGGTCCTGGGAGGATCCAGATGGGTCTGGGTGGTTTTAGAAGGATCCGGGGATGGGTCTAGAAGGGTCTGGGTGCTTTTAGAAGGGTCCTGGGGGGCTCTACAAATGTCTGGAGGATTTTAGAAGGATCCGGGGAGGCTCTAGAAGTGTCTGGCGGCTTTTAGAAGGGTCCTTGGGAGCTCTAGAAGGGTCTGGGTGCTTTCAGAAGGGTCCTGGGTGCCTCTAGAAGGGTCTGGGTGCTTTCAGAAAGGTCCTGGGTGGCTCTAGAAGGGTCTGGGGGCTTTTAGAAGGGTCCTGTAGGGCTGTAGAAGGTTCTGGGGGCTTTTAGATGGGTCCTGGGGGGCTCTAGAAGGGTCCGGGGGCTTTTAGAATGGTCCTTGTAGGCTCTAGAAGGGTCTTGGTCCTTTTAGAAGGGTCCTGGGGGGCTCTAGAAGGGTCTGGGGTCTATTAGAAGGATCCGGGGAGGGTCTAGAAGGCTCTGTGGGCATTTAGAAGGGTTATTGGTGGCTCTAGAAGGGTCTGGGGACCATTAGGAGAGCCCTGGGGTCCTCTAGAAGGGTCTGGGGGATTTTAGAAGGGTCCTGAGGAGCTCTAGGAGGGTCTGGGGGCTTTTACAAGGGTCCTGGGGGAATCTAGAAGGGTCTGGGTGCTTTTAGAAGGGTCCTGCGCGTCTCTAGAAGGGTCTGGGGTCTTTTAGAAGGGCCCTGGAGGACTCTAGAAGGCTCTGGGTCTTTGAGAAGGGTCCTAGGGGGCTCTAGAAGGGTCTGGGTGTTTTTAGAAGGGTCCTGGGTTGCTCTAGAAGGGTCTGGGTGCTTTTAGAATGGTCCTGGGAGACGCTAGAAGGGTCTGTGGGCTTTTAGAAGGGTCCTGTAGGTTCTCTAGAAGGGTCTGGGGGCTTTTAGAAGGGTCGTGCGAGGCTCTAGAAGTGTCTGGGGGCTTTTAGAATGGTCCTGGGGGGCTCTAGAAGGGTCTGGGTGCTTTTAGAAGGGTCCTGGGAGGCTCTAGAAGTGTCTGAGTGCTTTTAGAATGGTCCAGGGGAGGCTCTAGAAGGGTCTGGGGGCTTTTTGAAGGGTCCAGGGGGCCTCTAGAAAGCTCTGGGGGCTTTTAGAAGGGTCCTGGGGGCCTCTAGAAGGGTCTAGGTGCTTTTAGAAGGGTCCTTGGTGGCTCTAGAAGGGTCTGGGGGCTTTTAGAATGGTCCTGTGGGGCAGTAGAAGGGTCTGGGGGCTTTAGATGGGTCCTGGGGGGCTCTGGAAGGGTCCGGGGGTTTTCAGAAGGGTCCGTGGAGGCTCTAGAACGGTCTGGGGGCTTTTAGAAGGGTCCTGGGGGGCTCTAGAAGGGTCTGGGGGCTATTAGAAGGATCCTGGGAGGGCCTAGAAGGGTCTGGGAGCTTTTAGAAGGGTCCTGGAAGGCTCTAGAATGGTCTGGGGTCTTTTAGAAGGGTCCTGCGTGTCTCTAGAAGGGTCTGGAGGCTTTTAGAAGGGTCCTTGGGGGCTCTAGAATGATCTGGGGACCATTAGAGGAGCCCTGGGGGCCTCTAGAAGGGTCTCGGGGAGTTTAGAAGGGTCCTGGGCAGCTCTAGAAGGGTCTGGGGGCTTTTTGAAGGGTCCTGGTAGACACTAGAAGGGTGTGGTGGCATTTAAAAGGGTCCTGCGGGTCTCTAGAAGGGTCTGGGGGCTTTTAGAAGGGTCCTGGGGGGCCTCTAGAAGGGTCTGGGGTCTTTTAGAAGGGTCCTGGGGTCCTCTAGAAGTGTCTGCGGCCTTTTAGAAGGGTTGTGGGAGGTTCTAGAATGGTCTGGGCGCTTTTAGAAGGATTCGGGGTGGGTCTAGAATGGTCTGGGGGCTGTTAGAAGTGTCCTGGGGGGCTCTAGAAGGGTCTGGGTGCTTTTAGAAGGGTCCTGGGGGGTCTAGAAGTGTCTGGGGACTTTTAGAAGGGTCCTGTGGAGCGCTAGAAGGGTCTGGGGGCTTTTAGAAGGGTCCTGGGTGGCGCTAGAAGTGTCTGGGTGCATTTAGAAGGGTCCTGGGTTGCTCTAGAAGGGTCTGGGCGCTTTCAGAAGGGTCCTGAGGGCCTCTGGAATGGTCTGGGGTCTTTTAGAAGAGACCTGGGGGGCTCTAGAGGGGTCTGGGGGCATTCAGAAGGGTCCTGGGGGCCTCTAGAAGGGACTGGAGGCTTTTAGAAGAGTCCTGGGGTGCTCTAGATGGGTCTGGGGGCATTTAGAAGCGTCCTGGGGGGCTCTGGAAGGGTCTGGGGGAGTTTAGAATGGTCCTGGGGAGCTCTAGAAAGGTCTGGGTGCTTTTAGAAGGGTCCTGGTAGAATCTAGAAGGGTCTGAGTGCTATTAGAAGGGTCCTGCGGGTATCTAGAAGGGTCTGGGTGCTTTTAGAAGCGTCCTTGGGGGCTCTAGAAGGGTCTGTGGACTATTAGAGGAGCCCTGGCGTCCTCTAGAAGGGTCTGGGGGATTTTAGAAGGGTCCTGGGGAGCTCTAGAAGGGTCTGGAGTCTTTTAGAAGGGTCCTGGGGGAATATAGAAGGGTCTGGGGGCTTTTAGAAGGGTCCTGCGGGTCTCTAGAAGGGTCTGGGTGCTTTTAGAAGGGTCCTGGAGGAATCTAGAAGGGTCTGGGATCTTTGAGAAGGGTCCTAGGGGGCTCTAGAAGGGTCTGGGTGCTTTTAGAAGTGTCCTGGGGGGCTCTAGAAGGGTCTGGGGGCTTTTAGATGGGTCCTGGGAGACTCTGGAAAGGTCTGAGGGCTTCTAGAAGGGTCCTGTAGGGTCTATAGAAGGGTATGGGTGCTTTTAGAAGGGTCCTGTGGGGCTCTAGAAGGGTCTGGGGGCATTTAGAAAGGTCCTGGGGGGCTCTAGAAGGGTCTGGGGACTTTTAGAAGGGTCCTGGGAGGATCTAGAAGGGTCTGGTTGCTTTTAGAATGGCCCTGGGAGGCTCTAGAAGGGTCTGGGGGCTTTTTGAAGGGTCCAGGGGGCCTCTAGAAAGGTCTGGGTGCTTTTAGAAAGGTCCTGCGTGGCTCTAGAAGGGTCTGGGGTCTATTAGAAGGATCCGGGGAGGGTCTAGAAGGCTCTGGGACCTTTTAGAAGGGTCCTTGGGGGCTCTTGAAGGGTCTGGGGACCATTAGAGAAGCCCTGGTGGCCTCTAGAAGGGTCTGGGGGATTTTAGAAGGGTCCTGGGGATCTCTAGAAGTGTCTGGGGGCTTTTAGAAGGGTCCTGGGAGAATCTAGAAGGGTCTGGGGGCTTTTAGAAGGGTCCTGCGGGTCTCTAGAAGGGTCTGGGGGCTTTTAGAAGGGTCCTGGGGGGATCTAGAATGGTCTGGGTGCTCTTAGAAGGGTCCTGGGGGCCTCTAGAAATGTCTGCGGGATATTAGAAGGGTCCTGGGAGGCTCTAGAAGGGTCTGGGTGTTTTAGAAGGATTCGGGGAGGGTCTAGAAGGGTCTGGGGGCTTTTAGAAGGGTCCTGTGGTGATCTAGAAGCGTCTGGGTTCTTTTAGAAGGGTCCTGGGGGGCTCTAGAAGGGTCTGGGTGCTTTTAGAATGGTCCTGGGGGTCTTTAGAAGGGTCTGGGGGCTTTTAGAATGGTCCTGCGGGGCTCTAGAATGCTCTGGGGGCTTTTAGAAGAGTCCTGGGTGGCTTTAGAAGAGTGTGAGTGCTTTTAGAAGGGTCCTGGGGGCATCTAGATGGCTCTGGGGACTTTTAGAAGGGTCCTGGGGGCCTCTAGATGGGTCTGAGGATTTTTAGAAGGGTCCTGGGAGGCTCTAGAAGTGTCTGGGTGATTTTAGAAGGGCCCTGGGTGGCTCTAGAATGGTCTGGTTGCTTTTAGAAGGGTCCTGGTGGGCGCTAGAAGGGTCTGGGTGCTTTTAGAAATGTCCTGGGTGGCTCTAGAATGGTCTGGGGGCATTTAGAAGGGTCCCGGGGGGCTCTAGAAGGGTCTGGGGGCTTTTAGAAGGATCTTGGGGGCCTCTAGAAGGGTCTGGGAGCTTTTAGAAGGGTTCTGGGTGGCTCTAGAATGGTCTGGGGGCTTTTAGAAGCGTCCTGGGGGCTCTAGAAGGGTGTGGTTGCTTTTAGAAGGGTCCTGGGGGCATCTACAAGGCTCTGGGGGCTTTCAGAAGGGTCCTGGGGGCTTCTAGAAGGGTCTGAAGGATTTTAGAAGGGTCCTGGGAGGCTGTAGAAGGGTCTGGGTGCTTTTTGAATGATCCGGGGAGGGTGTAGAAGGGTCTGGGTTCTTTTAGAAGGGTCCTGGGGGGCTCTAGAAGGGTCTGGGTGCTTTCAGAAGGGTCCTGTGTGGCTGTAGAAGGGTCTGGGGGCTTTTAGATGGGTCCTGGGGGGCTCTAGAAGGGTCCGGGGGCTTTTAGAAGGGTCCGTAGAGGCTCTAGAAGGGTTCGGAGGTCTTGTAGAAGGGTCCTGGGGGGCTCTATAAGGGTCTGGGTGCTATTAGAAGGATCCAGGGAGGGTCTAGAAGGCTCTGGGGGCTTTTAGAAGGGTCCTTGGGGGCTCTAGATGGGTCTGGGGAACATTAGAGGGGCACTGGGGTCCTCTAGAAGGGTCTGGGGGATTTTAGAAGGGTCCTGGGGAGCTCTAGAATTGTCTGGGGGCTTTTAGAATGGTCCTGGGAGGCTCTAGAAGGGTCTGGGGGCTTTTAGAAGGGTCCTGCGTGTCTCTAGAAGGGTCTGAGTGCTTTTAGAATGATTCGGGGAGGGTCTAGAAGGGTCTGGTGGCTTTTAGAAGGGTCCTGTGGGGCTCTCGAAGGGTCTGGGTGCTTTTAGAAG
>JAUNZM010002180.1:0-76254 GCA_033459285.1 Clamator glandarius | reverse complement strand
CCCAGACCTTCTAGAGCACCCAGGACCCTTCTAAAAGCCCCCAGACCCTTCTTGAACCCCCCCAGGACCCTTCTAAAAGCCCCCAGACCCTTCTAGCGGCACCCAGGACCCTTCTACAAGCCCCCAGACCCTTCTAGAGCCCCCCAGAACCCTTCTAAAAGCTCCCAGAGCTTTCTAGATGCCCCCAGTACCCTTCTAAAAGCCCCCAGACTCTTCTAGAGCCCCCCAGGACCCTTCTACAAGCCCCCAGACCCTTCTAGAGCCACTCAGGACCCTTCTAAAAGCACCCAGACCCTTCTAGAGGCCCCCAGGACCCGTCTAAAAGCCTCTAGACCCTTCTAGAGCCCCCCAGGACCTTTCTAAAATCACCCAGACCCTTCTAGAGGCTCCCCGGACCCTTATAAAAGCACCCCGACCCTTCTAGAGCCTCCCAGTACCCTTCTAAATGCAACCAGACCCTTCTAGAGAACCCCAGGAACCTTCTAAAAGCCCCCAGACCCTTCTAGACCCTCCCCGGATCCTTCTAAAAGCCCCCAGACCCTTCTAGAGCCACCTATGATCCTTCAAAAAGCACCCAGACCTTTCTAGACCGTCCCCGGATCATTCCAAAAGCCCCCAGACCCTTCTAGAGCCCCCCAGGACCCATCTAAAAGCCCCCAGACCCTTCTAGAGTCCCCTAGAACACTTCTAAAAGCCCCCAGACCCCTCTAGACCCTCCCCGGATCCTTCGAAAAGACCCCAGACCCTTCTAGAGCCCCCCAGGATCATTCTAAAAGCCCCCAGACCCTTCTAGAGCCCCCCAGGACCCTTCTAAAAGCCCCTAGACCCTTCTAGAGCCCCCCAGGACCCTTCTAAATGCCCCCAGACCCTTCAAGAGGCACCCAGAACCCTTCTAAAAGCACCCAGACCATTCTAGAGCCTCCCAGGACCATTCTAAAAGCCCCCAGACCCTTCTAGACCCCCCCAGGACCCTTCTAAAAGCCCCCAGACCCTTCTAGAGCCCCCCAGGACCCTCTGAAAGGCCGCAGACACTTATAGACACTCCCCGGATCCTTCTAAAAGACCCCAGACCCTTCTAGAGCACCCCAGGACCCTTCTAAAAGCCCCCAGACACTTCTAGAGCCCCCCAGGCCTCCTCTTAAGGCACCCCGTCCCCTTCTAGAGCACTCCAGGACCCTTCTAAAAGTCCCCAGACCTTTCTAGAGCACGCCAGGACCCGTCTAAAAGCCCCCAGGCCATTCTAGAGCCCCCCGGACCCATCTAAAAGCATCCAGACCCTTCTAGAGGCCCCCTGGACCTTTCTGAAAGCACCCAGAACCTTCTAGAGCCCTCCAGGACCCTTCTAAAAGCACCAAGACCCTTCTAGAGCATCCCAGGACCATTCTAAAAGCCCCCAGACCCTTCTAGAGCCTCCCAGGATCCTTCTAAAAGCCCCTCAGACTATTCTAGATCCTCCCACGACCCTTCTAAAAGCCACCAGACCATTCTAGAGCCACCCAGGACCCTTCTAAAAGCCCCCAGACCCTTCTAGAGCCTCCCAGGACCCTTCTAAAAGCACCCAGACCATTCTAGAGCACCCCAGGACCCTTCTAAAAGCCCCCAGACCCTTCTAGAGCCTACCAGGACCTTTCTACAAGCACCCAGACCCTTCTAGAGCCCCCAAGGACCCTTCTAAAAGCCCCCAGACCCTTCTAGAGGCCCCCAGGACCCTTCTAAAAGCCACCAGACCCTTCTAGAGCCCCCCCAGGACCATTCTACAAGCCCCCAGACCCTTCTAGAGCCCCCCAGGACGCTTCTACAAGCCCCCAGACCAATCTAGATCCACCCAGGACCCTTCTAAAAGCCCCCAGACCCTTCTAGAGGCCCCCAGGACTCGTCTAAAAGCCTCTAGACCCTTCTAGAGCCCAACAGGACCTTTCTAAATGCACCCAGACCCTTCTAGAGGCTTTCCGGTCCCTTATAAAAGCCCCCAGACCCTTCTAGAGCCTCCCAGGACCCTTCTAAAAGCCACCAGACCCTTCTAGAGACCCCCAGGACCCCTCTACAAGCCCCCAGACCCTTCTAGAGCATCCCAGGACCCTTCTAAAAGACCCCAGACCCATCTAGATCCTCCCAGGACCTTTCTAAAAGCCCCCAGACCCTTCTAGAGCCTCCCAGGACCCTTCTAAAAGCCCCCAGACCATTCTAGAGCACCCCAGGACCCTTCTAAAAGCCCCCAGACCCTTCTAGAGCCACACAGGACCCTTCTAAAAGCCCCCAGACCCTTCTAGAGGACCCCAGGACCCTTCTGAAAGCCAGCAGAACATTCTAGAGTCACCCAGGACCATTCTAAAGGCACCCAGACCCTTCTAGAGCCCCCCAGGACCCTTCTAAAAGCCCCCAGACCCTTCTAGAGATCCCCAGGACCCTTCTGAAAGCCCCCAGAACCTTCTAGAGCCCTCCAGGACCCTTCTAAAAGCCCCCAGACCCTTCTAGAGAATCCGAGGACCCTTCTAAAATTCCCCAGACCCTTCTAGAGCCCCCCCGGACCCTTCTAAAAGCCCCCAGACCCTTCTAGAGCCACCCAGGACCCTTCTAAAAGCCCCCCGGCCATTCTAGAGCCCCCCAGGACCCTTCTAAAAGCCCCCAGACCCTTCTAGAGCAACCCAGGACCCTTCTGAAAGCCAGCAGAACATTCTAGAGCCCCCCAGGACCATTCTAAAAGCACCCAGACCCTTCTAGAACATCCGAGGACCCTTATAAAAGCACCCAGACCCTTCTAGAGCATCCCAGGACCCTTCTAAAAGCCCCCAGACCCTTCTAGAGGCCCCTAGGACCCTTCTAAAACCCCCCCGAACCCTTTAGAGCCACCCAGGACTCTTCTAAAAGCCCCCAGACCCTTCTAGAGCCTCCCAGGACCCTTCTAAAAGCACCCAGACACTTCTAGAGCACCCCAATACCATTCTAAAGGCCCCCAGACCTTTCTAGACCCTCCCCGGATCATTCTAAAAGCCCCCAGACCCTTCAAGAGCCCCCCAGGATCATTCTAAAAGCCCCCAGACCCTTCTAGAGCCCCCTAGGACCCATCTAAAAGCCCCCAGACCCTTCTAGAGGCCCCTAGGACCCTTCTAAAAGACCCCAGACCCTTCTAGACCCTCCCCGGATCCTTCGAAAAGACCCCAGACCCTTCTAGAGCCCCCCAGGATCATTCTAAAAGCCCCCAGACCCTTCTAGAACCCCCCAGGATCATTCTAAAAGCCCCCAGACCATTCTAGAGCCCCCCAGGACCCTTCTAAAGGCCCCCAGACCCTTCTAGACCCTCCCCGGATCATTCTAAAAGCCCCCAGATTCTTCTAGAGCCTCCCAGGACCCTTCTAATAGCACCCCGACGTTTCTAGACCCTCCCCGGATCCTTCTAAATGAACCCAGACCTTTCTAGGGGCCCCCAGAACCCCTCTAAAAGCCTCCAGACCCTTGTAGAGCCCCCCAGGACCCGTCTAAAAGCGCCCAGACCCTTCTAGACCCTCCCCTGATCATTCTAAAAGACCCCAGACCCTTCTAAAACCTCCCAAGACTATTCTAAAAGAACCCAGACCCTTCTAGACCCTCCCCGGATTATTCTAAAAGCCCCCAGACCCTTCTAGAGCCCCCCAAGACCCTTCTAAAAGCCTCCAGACCCTTCTAGAGCCCCCCCGAACCACTCTAATAGTTCTCAGACCCTTCTAGAGGCCCCCAGGACCCTTCTATAAGTCCCCAGACCCTTCTAGAGAACCCCAGGAACATTCTAAAAGCCCCCAGACCATTCTAGAGCCTCCCAGGAGCCTTCTAAAAACCCCCAGACCCTTCTAGATCCCCGCCGGACCACTCTAATAGATCCCAGACCCTTCTAGAGGCCCCCAGGATACTTCTAAATGCCCCCAGACCCTTCTAGAGAAACCCGGGACCCTTCTAAAAGCCCCCAGACCCCTCTAGAGCCCCCCAGGACCCTTCTAAAAGCCCCCAGAACCTTCTAGACCCTCCCCGGATCATTCTAAAAGCCCCCAGACCCTTCTAGAGACGCCCATGACCCTTCTAAAAGCACTCAGACCCTTCTAGAGGGCCCCAGGACCCTTCTAAAAGCACCCAGACCCTTCTAGAGCCTCCCAGGACCATTCTAAAAGCCCCCAGACCATTCTAGACCCCCCCAGGACCCTTCTAAAAGCTCCCAGACCCTTCTAGAGCCACCCAGGACCCTTCTGAAAGGCCGCAGACACATCTAGACACTCCCCGGATCTTTCTAAAAGCCCCCAGACCCTTCTAGAGCACTCCAGGACCCTTCTAAAAGCCCCCCAGACCCTTCTAGAGCCCCCCAGGGCCCCTCTTAAGGCACCCCGTCCCTTCTAGGACACACCAGGACCCTTCTTAAAGACCCCAGACCCTTCTAGAGCACCCCAGGACTCTTCTAAAAGCCCCCAGACCCTTCTAGAGCCCCCCCGGACCCTTCTTAAAGCCTCCAGACCCTTCTAGCGGCACCCAGGACCCTTCTACAAGCCCCCAGACCCTTCTAGAGCCCCCCAGAACCCTTCTAAAAGCTCCCAGAGCTTTCTAGATGCCCCCAGGACCCTTCTACAAGACCCCAGACCCTTCTAGAGCCACTCAGGACCCTTCTACAAGACCCCAGACCCTTCTAGAGCCACTCAGGACCCTTCTAAAAGCACCCAGACCCTTCTAGAGGCCCCCAGGACCCGTCTAAAAGCCTCTAGACCCTTCTAGAGCCCCCCAGGACCTTTCTAAAATCACCCAGACCCTTCTAGCGGCACCCAGGACCCTTCTACAAGCCCCCAGACCCTTCTAGAGCCCCCCAGAACCCTTCTAAAAGCTCCCAGAGCTTTCTAGATGCCCCCAGGACCCTTCTACAAGACCCCAGACCCTTCTAGAGCCACTCAGGACCCTTCTACAAGACCCCAGACCCTTCTAGAGCCACTCAGGACCCTTCTAAAAGCACCCAGACCCTTCTAGAGGCCCCCAGGACCCGTCTAAAAGCCTCTAGACCCTTCTAGAGCCCCCCAGGACCTTTCTAAAATCACCCAGACCCTTCTAGAGGCTCCCCGGACCCTTATAAAAGCACCCCGACCCTTCTAGAGCCTCCCAGTACCCTTCTAAATGCAACCAGACCCTTCTAGAGAACCCCAGGAACCTTCTAAAAGCCCCCAGACCCTTCTAGACCCTCCCCGGATCCTTCTAAAAGCAACCAGACCCTTCTAGAGCCACCTATGATCCTTCAAAAAGCACCCAGACCTTTCTAGACCGTCCCCGGATCATTCCAAAAGCCCCCAGACCCTTCTAGAGCCCCCTAGGACCCATCTAAAAGCCCCCAGACCCTTCTAGAGTCCCCTAGGACACTTCTAAAAGCCCCCAGACCCTTCTAGACCCTCCCGGATCCTTCGAAAAGACCCCAGACCCTTCTAGAGCCCCCCAGGATCATTCTAAAAGCCCCCAGACCCTTCTAGAGCCCCCCAGGACCCTTCTAAAAGCCCCTAGACCCTTCTAGAGCCCCCCAGGACCCTTCTAAATGCCCCCAGACCCTTCAAGAGGCACCCAGAACCCTTCTAAAAGCACCCAGACCATTCTAGAGCCTCCCAGGACCATTCTAAAAGCCCCCAGACCCTTCTAGACCCCCCCAGGACCCTTCTAAAAGCCCCCAGACCCTTCTAGAGCCCCCCAGGACCCTTCTGAAAGGCCGCAGACACTTATAGACACTCCCCGGATCCTTCTAAAAGACCCCAGACCCTTCTAGAGCACCCCAGGACCCTTCTAAAAGCCCCCAGACACTTCTAGAGCACGCCAGGACCCGTCTAAAAGCCCCCAGACCATTCTAGAGCCCCCCCGGACCCTTCTAAAAGCATCCAGACCCTTCTAGAGGCCCCCTGGACCTTTCTGAAAGCACCCAGAACCTTCTAGAGCCCTCCAGGACCCTTCTAAAAGCACTAAGACCCTTCTAGAGCATCCCAGGACCATTCTAAAAGCCCCCAGACCCTTCTAGAGCCTCCCAGGATCCTTCTAAAAGCACCCAGACTATTCTAGATCCACCCAGGACCCTTCTAAAAGCCACCAGACCATTCTAGAGCCACCCAGGACCCTTCTAAAAGCCCCCAGACCCTTCTAGAGCCTCCCAGGACCCTTCTAAAAGCACCCAGACCATTCTAGAGCACCCCAGGACCCTTCTAAAAGCCCCCAGACCCTTCTAGAGCCTACCAGGACCTTTCTACAAGCACCCAGACCCTTCTAGAGCCCCCAAGGACCCTTCTAAAAGCCCCCAGACCCTTCTAGAGGCCCCCAGGACCCTTCTAAAAGCCACCAGACCCTTCTAGAGCCCCCCCAGGACCATTCTACAAGCCCCCAGACCCTTCTAGAGCCCCCCAGGACCCTTCTACAAGCCCCCAGACCAATCTAGATCCACCCAGGACCCTTCTAAAAGCCCCCAGACCCTTCTAGAGGCCCCCAGGACTCGTCTAAAAGCCTCTAGACCCTTCTAGAGCCCAACAGGACCTTTTTAAATGCACCCAGACCCTTCTAGAGACCCCCAGGACCCATCTACAAGCCCCCAGACCCTTCTAGAGCATCCCAGGACCCTTCTAAAAGCCCCCAGACCCATCTAGATCCTCCCAGGACCTTTCTAAAAGCCCCCAGACCCTTCTAGAGCCTCCCAGGACCCTTCTAAAAGCCCCCAGACCATTCTAGAGCACCCCAGGACCCTTCTAAAAGCCCCCAGACCCTTCTAGAGCCACCCAGGACCCTTCTAAAAGCCCCCAGACCCTTCTAGAGGACCCCAGGACCCTTCTGAAAGCCAGCAGAACATTCTAGAGTCACCCAGGACCATTCTAATGGCACCCAGACCCTTCTAGAGCCCCCCAGGACCCTTCTAAAAGCCCCCAGACCCTTCTAGAGACCCCCAGGACCCTTCTGAAAGCCCCCAGAACCTTCTAGAGCCCTCCAGGACCCTTCTAAAAGCCCCCAGACCCTTCTAGAGAATCCGAGGACCCTTCTAAAATTCCCCAGACCCTTCTAGAGCCCCCCCGGACCCTTCTAAAAGCACCCAGACCCTTCTAGAGCCACCCAGGACCCTTCTAAAAGCCCCCCGGCCATTCTAGAGCCACCCAGGACCCTTCTAAAAGCCCCCAGACCCTTCTAGAGCAACCCAGGACCCTTCTGAAAGACCCCAGAACATTCTAGAGCCCCCCAGGACCATTCTAAAAGCACCCAGACCCTTCTAGAACATCCGAGGACCCTTATAAAAGCACCCAGACCCTTCTAGAGCATCCCAGGACCCTTCTAAAAGCCCCCAGACCCTTCTAGAGGCCCCTAGGACCCTTCTAAAACCCCCCCGAACCCTTTAGAGCCACCCAGGACTCTTCTAAAAGCCCCCAGACCCTTCTAGAGCCTCCCAGGACCCTTCTAAAAGCACCCAGACACTTCTAGAGCACCCCAATACCATTCTAAAGGACCCCAGACCTTTCTAGACCCTCCCAGGATCATTCTAAAAGCCCCCAGACCCTTCAAGAGCCCCCCAGGATCATTCTAAAAGCCCCCAGACCCTTCTAGAGCCCCCTAGGACCCATCTAAAAGCCCCCAGACCCTTCTACAGGCCCCTAGGACCCTTCTAAAAGACCCCAGACCCTTCTAGACCCTCCCCGGATCCTTCGAAAAGACCCCAGACCATTCTAGAGCCTCCCAGGACCATTCTAAAAGCCCCCAGACCCTTCTAGACCCCCCCCGGACCCTTCTAAAAGCACCCAGACCCTTCTAGAGCCCCCCAGGACCCTTCTGAAAGGCCGCAGACACTTATAGACACTCCCCGGATCCTTCTAAAAGACCCCAGACCCTTCTAGAGCACCCCAGGACCCTTCTAAAAGCCCCCAGACACTTCTAGAGCCCCCCAGGCCTCCTCTTAAGGCACCCCGTCCCTTCTAGAGCACCCCAGAACCCTTCTAAAAGTCCCCAGACCTTTCTAGAGCACGCCAGGACCCGTCTAAAAGCCCCCAGACCATTCTAGAGCCCCCCCGGACCCTTCTAAAAGCATCCAGACCCTTCTAGAGGCCCCCTGGACCTTTCTGAAAGCACCCAGAACCTTCTAGAGCCCTCCAGGACCCTTCTAAAAGCACTAAGACCCTTCTAGAGCATCCCAGGACCATTCTAAAAGCCCCCAGACCCTTCTAGAGCCTCCCAGGATCCTTCTAAAAGCCCCCAGACTATTCTAGATCCACCCAGGACCCTTCTAAAAGCCACCAGACCATTCTAGAGCCACCCAGGACCCTTCTAAAAGCCCCCAGACCCTTCTAGAGCCTCCCAGGACCCTTCTAAAAGCACCCAGACCATTCTAGAGCACCCCAGGACCCTTCTAAAAGCCCCCAGACCCTTCTAGAGCCTACCAGGACCTTTCTACAAGCACCCAGACCCTTCTAGAGCCCCCAAGGACCCTTCTAAAAGCCCCCAGACCCTTCTAGAGGCCCCCAGGACCCTTCTAAAAGCCACCAGACCCTTCTAGAGCCCCCCCAGGACCATTCTACAAGCCCCCAGACCCTTCTAGAGCCCCCCAGGACCCTTCTACAAGCCCCCAGACCAATCTAGATCCACCCAGGACCCTTCTAAAAGCCCCCAGACCCTTCTAGAGGCCCCCAGGACTCGTCTAAAAGCCTCTAGACCCTTCTAGAGCCCAACAGGACCTTTTTAAATGCACCCAGACCCTTCTAGAGACCCCCGGCACCCATCTACAAGCCCCCAGACCCTTCTAGAGCATCCCAGGACCCTTCTAATAGCCCCCCGACGTTTCTAGACCCTCCCCGGATCCTTCTAAATGAACCCAGACCTTTCTAGGGCCCCCCAGAACCCCTCTAAAAGCCTCCAGACCCTTGTAGAGCCCCCCAGGACCCGTCTAAAAGCGCCCAGACCCTTCTAGACCCTCCCCTGATCATTCTAAAAGACCCCAGACCCTTCTAAAACCTCCCAAGACTATTCTAAAAGAACCCAGACCCTTCTAGACCCTCCCCGGATTATTCTAAAAGCCCCCAGACCCTTCTAGAGCCCCCCAAGACCCTTCTAAAAGCCTCCAGACCCTTCTAGAGCCCCCCCGAACCACTCTAATAGTTCTCAGACCCTTCTAGAGGCCCCCAGGACCCTTCTATAAGTCCCCAGACCCTTCTAGAGAACCCCAGGAACATTCTAAAAGCCCCCAGACCATTCTAGAGCCTCCCAGGAGCCTTCTAAAAACCCCCAGACCCTTCTAGATCCCCGCCGGACCACTCTAATAGATCCCAGACCCTTCTAGAGGCCCCCGGGACCCTTCTAAAAGCCCCCAGACCCCTCTAGAGCCCCCCAGGACCCTTCTAAAAGCCCCCAGAACCTTCTAGACCCTCCCCGGATCATTCTAAAAGCCCCCAGACCCTTCTAGAGACGCCCATGACCCTTCTAAAAGCACTCAGACCCTTCTAGAGGGCCCCAGGACCCTTCTAAAAGCACCCAGACCCTTCTAGAGCCTCCCAGGACCATTCTAAAAGCACCCAGACCATTCTAGACCCCCCCAGGACCCTTCTAAAAGCCCCCAGACCCTTCTAGAGCCCCCCAGGACCCTTCTGAAAGGCCGCAGACACATCTAGACACTCCCCGGATCTTTCTAAAAGCCCCCAGACCCTTCTAGAGCACTCCAGGACCCTTCTAAAAGCCCCCAGACCCTTCTAGAGCCCCCCAGGGCCCCTCTTAAGGCACCCCGTCCCTTCTAGAACACCCCAGGACCCTTCTTAAAGACCCCAGACCCTTCTAGAGCACCCCAGGACCCTTCTAAAAGCCCCCAGACCCTTCTTGAACCCCCCCAGGACCCTTCTAAAAGCCCCCAGACCCTTCTAGCGGCACCCAGGACCCTTCTACAAGCCCCCAGACCCTTCTAGAGCCCCCCAGAACCCTTCTAAAAGCTCCCAGAGCTTTCTAGATGCCCCCAGTACCCTTCTAAAAGCCCCCAGACTCTTCTAGAGCCCCCCAGGACCCTTCTACAAGCCCCCAGACCCTTCTAGAGCCACTCAGGACCCTTCTAAAAGCACCCAGACCCTTCTAGAGGCCCCCAGGACCCGTCTAAAAGCCTCTAGACCCTTCTAGAGCCCCCCAGGACCTTTCTAAAATCACCCAGACCCTTCTAGAGGCTCCCCGGACCCTTATAAAAGCACCCCGACCCTTCTAGAGCCTCCCAGTACCCTTCTAAATGCAACCAGACCCTTCTAGAGAACCCCAGGAACCTTCTAAAAGCCCCCAGACCCTTCTAGACCCTCCCCGGATCCTTCTAAAAGCCCCCAGACCCTTCTAGAGCCATCTATGATCCTTCAAAAAGCACCCAGACCTTTCTAGACCGTCCCCGGATCATTCCAAAAGCCCCCAGACCCTTCTAGAGCCCCCTAGGACCCATCTAAAAGCCCCCAGACCCTTCTAGAGTCCCCTAGAACACTTCTAAAAGCCCCCAGACCCCTCTAGACCCTCCCCGGATCCTTCGAAAAGACCCCAGACCCTTCTAGAGCCCCCCAGGATCATTCTAAAAGCACCCAGACCCTTCTAGAGCCCCCCAGGACCCTTCTAAAAGCCCCTAGACCCTTCTAGAGCCCCCCAGGACCCTTCTAAATGCCCCCAGACCCTTCAAGAGGCACCCAGAACCCTTCTAAAAGCACCCAGACCATTCTAGAGCCTCCCAGGACCGTTCTAAAAGCCCCCAGACCCTTCTAGACCCCCCCAGGACCCTTCTAAAAGCCCCCAGACCCTTCTAGAGCCCCCCAGGACCCTTCTGAAAGGCCGCAGACACTTATAGACACTCCCCGGATCCTTCTAAAAGACCCCAGACCCTTCTAGAGCACCCCAGGACCCTTCTAAAAGCCCCCAGACACTTCTAGAGCCCCCCAGGCCTCCTCTTAAGGCACCCCGTCCCTTCTAGAGCACCCCAGGACCCTTCTAAAAGTCCCCAGACCTTTCTAGAGCACGCCAGGACCCGTCTAAAAGCCCCCAGGCCATTCTAGAGCCCCCCCGGACCCATCTAAAAGCATCCAGACCCTTCTAGAGGCCCCCTGGACCTTTCTGAAAGCACCCAGAACCTTCTAGAGCCCTCCAGGACCCTTCTAAAAGCACCAAGACCCTTCTAGAGCATCCCAGGACCATTCTAAAAGCCCCCAGACCCTTCTAGAGCCTCCCAGGATCCTTCTAAAAGCCCCCAGACTATTCTAGATCCTCCCAGGACCCTTCTAAAAGCCACCAGACCATTCTAGAGCCACCCAGGACCCTTCTAAAAGCCCCCAGACCCTTCTAGAGCCTCCCAGGACCCTTCTAAAAGCACCCAGACCATTCTAGAGCACCCCAGGACCCTTCTAAAAGCCCCCAGACCCTTCTAGAGCCTACCAGGACCTTTCTACAAGCACCCAGACCCTTCTAGAGCCCCCAAGGACCCTTCTAAAAGCCCCCAGACCCTTCTAGAGGCCCCCAGGACCCTTCTAAAAGCCACCAGACCCTTCTAGAGCCCCCCCAGGACCATTCTACAAGCCCCCAGACCCTTCTAGAGCCCCCCAGGACCCTTCTACAAGCCCCCAGACCAATCTAGATCCACCCAGGACCCTTCTAAAAGCCCCCAGACCATTCTAGAGGCCCCCAGGACTCGTCTAAAAGCCTCTAGACCCTTCTAGAGCCCAACAGGACCTTTCTAAATGCACCCAGACCCTTCTAGAGGCTCCCCGGTCCCTTATAAAAGCCCCCAGACCCTTCAAGAGCCTCCCAGGACCCTTCTAAAAGCCACCAGACCCTTCTAGAGACCCCCAGGACCAATCTACAAGCATCCAGACCCTTCTAGAGCATCCCAGGACCCTTCTAAAAGCCCCCAGACCCATCTAGATCCTCCCAGGACCTTTCTAAAAGCCCCCAGACCCTTCTAGAGCCTCCCAGGACCCTTCTAAAAGCCCCCAGACCATTCTAGAGCACCCCAGGACCCTTCTAAAAGCCCCCAGACCCTTCTAGAGCCACACAGGACCCTTCTAAAAGCCCCCAGACCCTTCTAGAGGACCCCAGGACCCTTCTGAAAGCCAGCAGAACATTCTAGAGTCACCCAGGACCATTCTAAAGGCACCCAGACCCTTCTAGAGCCCCCCAGGACCCTTCTAAAAGCCCCCAGACCCTTCTAGAGACCCCCAGGACCCTTCTGAAAGCCCCCAGAACCTTCTAGAGCCCTCCAGGACCCTTCTAAAAGCCCCCAGACCCTTCTAGAGAATCCGAGGACCCTTCTAAAATTCCCCAGACCCTTCTAGAGCCCCCCCGGACCCTTCTAAAAGCCCCCAGACCCTTCTAGAGCCACCCAGGACCCTTCTAAAAGCCCCCCGGCCATTCTAGAGCCACCCAGGACCCTTCTAAAAGCCCCCAGACCCTTCTAGAGCAACCCAGGACCCTTCTGAAAGCCAGCAGAACATTCTAGAGCCCCCCAGGACCATTCTAAAAGCACCCAGACCCTTCTAGAACATCCGAGGACCCTTATAAAAGCACCCAGACCCTTCTAGAGCATCCCAGGACCCTTCTAAAAGCCCCCAGACCCTTCTAGAGGCCCCTAGGACCTTTCTAAAACCCCCCCGAACCCTTTAGAGCCACCCAGGACTCTTCTAAAAGCCCCCAGACCCTTCTAGAGCCTCCCAGGACCCTTCTAAAAGCACCCAGACACTTCTAGAGCACCCCAATACCATTCTAAAGGCCCCCAGACCTTTCTAGACCCTCCCCGGATCATTCTAAAAGCCCCCAGACCCTTCAAGAGCCCCCCAGGATCATTCTAAAAGCCCCCAGACCCTTCTAGAGCCCCCTAGGACCCATCTAAAAGCCCCCAGACCCTTCTAGAGGCCCCTAGGACCCTTCTAAAAGACCCCAGACCCTTCTAGACCCTCCCCGGATCCTTCGAAAAGACCCCAGACCCTTCTAGAGCCCCCCAGGATCATTCTAAAAGCCCCCAGACCCTTCTAGAGCCCCCCAGGATCATTCTAAAAGCCCCCAGACCATTCTAGAGCCCCCCAGGACCCTTCTAAAGGCCCCCAGACCCTTCTAGACCCTCCCCGGATCATTCTAAAAGCCCCCAGATTCTTCTAGAGCCTCCCAGGACCCTTCTAATAGCCCCCCGACGTTTCTAGACCCTCCCCGGATCCTTCTAAATGAACCCAGACCTTTCTAGGGGCCCCCAGAACCCCTCTAAAAGCCTCCAGACCCTTGTAGAGCCCCCCAGGACCCGTCTAAAAGCGCCCAGACCCTTCTAGACCCTCCCCTGATCATTCTAAAAGACCCCAGACCCTTCTAAAACCTCCCAAGACTATTCTAAAAGAACCCAGACCCTTCTAGACCCTCCCCGGATTATTCTAAAAGCCCCCAGACCCTTCTAGAGCCCCCCAAGACCCTTCTAAAAGCCTCCAGACCCTTCTAGAGCCCCCCCGAACCACTCTAATAGTTCTCAGACCCTTCTAGAGGCCCCCAGGACCCTTCTATAAGTCCCCAGACCCTTCTAGAGAACCCCAAGAACCTTCTAAAAGCCCCCAGACCATTCTAGAGCCTCCCAGGAGCCTTCTAAAAACCCCCAGACCCTTCTAGATCCCCGCCGGACCACTCTAATAGATCCCAGACCCTTCTAGAGGCCCCCAGGATACTTCTAAATGCCCCCAGACCCTTCTAGAGAACCCCGGGACCCTTCTAAAAGCCCCCAGACCCCTCTAGAGCCCCCCAGGACCCTTCTAAAAGCCCCCAGAACCTTCTAGACCCTCCCCGGATCATTCTAAAAGCCCCCAGACCCTTCTAGAGACGCCCATGACCCTTCTAAAAGCACTAAGACCCTTCTAGAGGGCCCCAGGACCCTTCTAAAAGCACCCAGACCCTTCTAGAGCCTCCCAGGACCATTCTAAAGCACCCAGACCCTTCTAGACCCCCCCAGGACCCTTCTAAAAGCCCCCAGACCCTTCTAGAGCCCCCCAGGACCCTTCTGAAAGGCCGCAGACACATCTAGACACTCCCCGGATCTTTCTAAAAGCCCCCAGACCCTTCTAGAGCCTCCCAGGACCCTTCTAAAAGCTACCAGACCCTTCTAGAGACCCCCAGGACCCTTCTAAAAGCCCCCAGACCCTTCTAGAGCCACCCAGGACGCTTCTAAAAGCCCCCAGACCCTTCTAGAGACCTCCAGGACCCTTCTAAAAGACCCCAGACCCTTCTAGAGCCCCCCCAGGACCCTTCTAAAAGCCCCCAGACCCTTCTAGAGCACCCCAGGACCCTTCTAAAAGCCCCCAGACCCTTCTTGAACCCCCCCAGGACCCTTCTAAAAGCCCCCAGACCCTTCTAGAGCCACACAGGACCCTTCTAAAAGCCCCCAGACCCTTCTAGAGGACCCCAGGACCCTTCTGAAAGCCAGCAGAACATTCTAGAGTCACCCAGGACCATTCTAAAGGCACCCAGACCCTTCTAGAGCCCCCCAGGACCCTTCTAAAAGCGCCCAGACCCTTCTAGAGACCCTCAGGACCCTTCTGAAAGCCCCCAGAACCTTCTAGAGCCCTCCAGGACCCTTCTAAAAGCCCCCAGACCCTTCTAGAGAATCCGAGGACCCTTCTAAAATTCCCCAGACCCTTCTAGAGCCCCCCCGGACCCTTCTAAAAGCACCCAGACCCTTCTAGAGCCACCCAGGACCCTTCTAAAAGCCCCCCGGCCATTCTAGAGCCCCCCAGGACCCTTCTAAAAGCCCCCAGACCCTTCTAGAGCAACCCAGGACCCTTCTGAAAGCCAGCAGAACATTCTAGAGCCCCCCAGGACCATTCTAAAAGCACCCAGACCCTTCTAGAACATCCGAGGACCCTTATAAAAGCACCCAGACCCTTCTAGAGCATCCCAGGACCCTTCTAAAAGCCCCCAGACCCTTCTAGAGGCCCCTAGGACCCTTCTAAAACCCCCCCGAACCCTTTAGAGCCACCCAGGACTCTTCTAAAAGCCCCCAGACCCTTCTAGAGCCTCCCAGGACCCTTCTAAAAGCACCCAGACACTTCTAGAGCACCCCAATACCATTCTAAAGGCCCCCAGACCTTTCTAGACCCTCCCCGGATCATTCTAAAAGCCCCCAGACCCTTCAAGAGCCCCCCAGGATCATTCTAAAAGCCCCCAGACCCTTCTAGAGCCCCCTAGGACCCATCTAAAAGCCCCCAGACCCTTCTAGAGGCCCCTAGGACCCTTCTAAAAGACCCCAGACCCTTCTAGACCCTCCCCGGATCCTTCGAAAAGACCCCAGACCCTTCTAGAGCCCCCCAGGATCATTCTAAAAGCCCCCAGACCCTTCTAGAGCCCCCCAGGATCATTCTAAAAGACCCCAGACCATTCTAGAGCCCCCCAGGACCCTTCTAAAGGCTCCCAGACCCTTCTAGACCCTCCCCGGATCATTCTAAAAGCCCCCAGATTCTTCTAGAGCCTCCCAGGACCCTTCTAATAGCCCCCCGACGTTTCTAGACCCTCCCCGGATCCTTCTAAATGAACCCAGACCTTTCTAGGGGCCCCCAGAACCCCTCTAAAAGCCTCCAGACCCTTGTAGAGCCCCCAGGACCCGTCTAAAAGCGCCCAGACCCTTCTAGACCCTCCCCTGATCATTCTAAAAGACCCCAGACCCTTCTAAAACCTCCCAAGACTATTCTAAAAGAACCCAGACCCTTCTAGACCCTCCCCGGATTATTCTAAAAGCCCCCAGACCCTTCTAGAGCCCCCCAAGACCCTTCTAAAAGCCTCCAGACCCTTCTAGAGCCCCCCCGAACCACTCTAATAGTTCTCAGACCCTTCTAGAGGCCCCCAGGACCCTTCTATAAGTCCCCAGACCCTTCTAGAGAACCCCAGGAACATTCTAAAAGCCCCCAGACCATTCTAGAGCCTCCCAGGAGCCTTCTAAAAACCCCCAGACCCTTCTAGAGCCCCGCCGGACCACTCTAATAGATCCCAGACCCTTCTAGAGGCCCCCAGGATACTTCTAAATGCCCCCAGACCCTTCTAGAGAACCCCGGGACCCTTCTAAAAGCCCCCAGACCCCTCTAGAGCCCCCCAGGACCCTTCTAAAAGCCCCCAGAACCTTCTAGACCCTCCCCGGATCATTCTAAAAGCCCCCAGACCCTTCTAGAGACGCCCATGACCCTTCTAAAAGCACTCAGACCCTTCTAGAGGGCCCCAGGACCCTTCTAAAAGCACCCAGACCCTTCTAGAGCCTCCCAGGACCATTCTAAAAGCCCCCAGACCATTCTAGACCCCCCCCAGGACCCTTCTAAAAGCCCCCAGACCCTTCTAGAGCCCCCCAGGACCCTTCTGAAAGGCCGCAGACACATCTAGACACTCCCCGGATCTTTCTAAAAGCCCCCAGACCCTTCTAGAGCACTCCAGGACCCTTCTAAAAGCCCCCAGACCCTTCTAGAGCCCCCCAGGGCCCCTCTTAAGGCACCCCGTCCCTTCTAGGACACCCCAGGACCCTTCTTAAAGACCCCAGACCCTTCTAGAGCACCCCAGGACCCTTCTAAAAGCCCCCAGACCCTTCTAGAGCACCCCCGGACCCTTCTTAAAGCCTCCAGACCCTTCTAGAGGACCCCAGGACCCTTCTGAAAGCCCCCCAGAACCTTCTAGAGCATCCCAGGACAGTTCTAAAAGCCCCCAGACCCTTCTAGAGCATCCCAGGACAGATCTAAAAGCCCCCAGACCCTTCTAGAGCCTCCCAGGACCCTTCTAAAAGCTACCAGACCCTTCTAGAGACACCCAGGACCCTTCTAAAAGCCCCCAGACCCTTCTAGAGCCACCCAGGACCCTTCTAAAAGCCCCCAGACCCTTCTAGAGACCTCCAGGACCCTTCGAAAAGACCCCAGACCCTTCTAGAGCCCCCCAGGACCCTTCTACAAGCCCCCAGACCCTTCTAGAGCACCCCAGGACCCTTCTAAAAGCCCCCAGACCCTTCTTGAACCCCCCCAGGACCCTTCTAAAAGCCCCCAGACCCTTCTAGAGCCACACAGGACCCTTCTAAAAGCCCCCAGACCCTTCTAGAGGACCCCAGGACCCTTCTGAAAGCCAGCAGAACATTCTAGAGTCACCCAGGACCATTCTAAAGGCACCCAGACCCTTCTAGAGCCCCCCAGGACCCTTCTAAAAGCGCCCAGACCCTTCTAGAGACCCCCAGGACCCTTCTGAAAGCCCCCAGAACCTTCTAGAGCCCTCCAGGACCCTTCTAAAAGCCCCCAGACCCTTCTAGAGAATCCGAGGACCCTTCTAAAATTCCCCAGACCCTTCTAGAGCCCCCCCGGACCCTTCTAAAAGCCCCAGACCCTTCTAGAGCCACCCAGGACCCTTCTAAAAGCCCCCGGCCATTCTAGAGCCCCCCAGGACCCTTCTAAAAGCCCCCAGACCCTTCTAGAGACCCCCAGGACCCTTCTGAAAGCCAGCAGAACATTCTAGAGCCCCCAGGACCATTCTAAAAGCACCCAGACCCTTCTAGAACATCCGAGGACCCTTATAAAAGCACCCAGACCCTTCTAGAGCATCCCAGGACCCTTCTAAAAGCCCCCAGACCCTTCTAGAGGCCCCTAGGACCCTTCTAAAACCCCCCCGAACCCTTTAGAGCCACCCAGGACTCTTCTAAAAGCCCCCAGACCCTTCTAGAGCCTCCCAGGACCCTTCTAAAAGCACCCAGACACTTCTAGAGCACCCCAATACCATTCTAAAGGCCCCCAGACCTTTCTAGACCCTCCCCGGATCATTCTAAAAGCCCCCAGACCCTTCAAGAGCCCCCCAGGATCATTCTAAAAGCCCCCAGACCCTTCTAGAGCCCCCTAGGACCCATCTAAAAGCCCCCAGACCCTTCTAGAGGCCCCTAGGACCCTTCTAAAAGACCCCAGACCCTTCTAGACCCTCCCCGGATCCTTCGAAAAGACCCCAGACCCTTCTAGAGCCCCCCAGGATCATTCTAAAAGCCCCCAGACCCTTCTAGAGCCCCCCAGGATCATTCTAAAAGCCCCCAGACCATTCTAGAGCCCCCCAGGACCCTTCTAAAGGCCCCCACACCCTTCTAGACCCTCCCCGGATCATTCTAAAAGCCCCCAGATTCTTCTAGAGCCTCCCAGGACCCTTCTAATAGCCCCCCGACTTTTCTAGACCCTCCCCGGATCCTTCTAAATGAACCCAGACCTTTCTAGGGGCCCCCAGAACCCCTCTAAAAGCCTCCAGACCCTTGTAGAGCCCCCCAGGACCCGTCTAAAAGCGCCCAGACCCTTCTAGACCCTCCCCTGATCATTCTAAAAGACCCCAGACCCTTCTAAAACCTCCCAAGACTATTCTAAAAGAACCCAGACCCTTCTAGACCCTCCCCGGATTATTCTAAAAGCCCCCAGACCCTTCTAGAGCCCCCCAACACCCTTCTAAAAGCCTCCAGACCCTTCTAGAGCCCCCCCGAACCACTCTAATAGTTCTCAGACCCTTCTAGAGGCCCCCAGGACCCTTCTATAAGTCCCCAGACCCTTCTAGAGAACCCCAGGAACATTCTAAAAGCCCCCAGACCATTCTAGAGCCTCCCAGGAGCCATCTAAAAACCCCCAGACCCTTCTAGATCCCCGCCGGACCACTCTAATAGATCCCAGACACTTCTAGAGGCCCCCAGGATACTTCTAAATGCCCCCAGACCCTTCTAGAGAACCCCGGGACCCTTCTAAAAGCCCCCAGACCCCTCTAGAGCCCCCCAGGACCCTTCTAAAAGCCCCCAGAACCTTCTAGACCCTCCCCGGATCATTCTAAAAGCCCCCAGACCCTTCTAGAGACGCCCATGACCCTTCTAAAAGCACTCAGACCCTTCTAGAGGGCCCCAGGACCCTTCTAAAAGCACCCAGACCCTTCTAGAGCCTCCCAGGACCATTCTAAAAGCCCCCAGACCATTCTAGACCCCCCCCAGGACCCTTCTAAAAGCCCCCAGACCCTTCTAGAGCCCCCCAGGACCCTTCTGAAAGGCCGCAGACACATCTAGACACTCCCCGGATCTTTCTAAAAGCCCCCAGACCCTTCTAGAGCACTCCAGGACCCTTCTAAAAGCCCCCAGACCCTTCTAGAGCCCCCCAGGGCCCCTCTTAAGGCACCCCGTCCCTTCTAGGACACCCCAGGACCCTTCTTAAAGACCCCAGACCCTTCTAGAGCACCCCAGGACCCTTCTAAAAGCCCCCAGACCCTTCTAGAGCACCCCCGGACCCTTCTTAAAGCCTCCAGACCCTTCTAGAGGACCCCAGGACCCTTCTGAAAGCCCCCAGAACCTTCTAGAGCATCCCAGGACAGTTCTAAAAGCCCCCAGACCCTTCTAGAGCATCCCAGGACAGATCTAAAAGCCCCCAGACCCTTCTAGAGCCTCCCAGGACCCTTCTAAAAGCTACCAGACCCTTCTAGAGACACCCAGGACCCTTCTAAAAGCCCCCAGACCCTTCTAGAGCCACCCAGGACCCTTCTAAAAGCCCCCAGACCCTTCTAGAGACCTCCAGGACCCTTCGAAAAGACCCCAGACCCTTCTAGAGCCCCCCAGGACCCTTCTACAAGCCCCCAGACCCTTCTAGAGCACCCCAGGACCCTTCTAAAAGCCCCCAGACCCTTCTTGAACCCCCCCAGGACCCTTCTAAAAGCCCCCAGACCCTTCTAGCGGCACCCAGGACCCTTCTACAAGCCCCCAGACCCTTCTAGAGCCCCCCAGAACCCTTCTAAAAGCTCCCAGAGCTTTCTAGATGCCCCCAGGACCCTTCTAAAAGCCCCCAGACCCTTCTAGAGCCCCCCAGGACCCTTCTACTAAGCCCCCAGACCCTTCTAGAGCCACTCAGGACCCTTCTAAAAGCACCCAGACCCTTCTAGAGGCCCCCAGGACCCGTCTAAAAGCCTCTAGACCCTTCTAGAGCCCCCCAGGACCTTTCTAAAATCACCCAGACCATTCTAGAGGCTCCCCGGACCCTTATAAAAGCACCCCGACCCTTCTAGAGCCTCCCAGTACCCTTCTAAATGCAACCAGACCCTTCTAGAGAACCCCAGGACCTTTCTAAAATCACCCAGACCCTTCTAGAGGCTCCCCGGACCCTTATAAAAGCCCCCAGACCCTTCTAGACCCTCCTCGGATCCTTCTAAATGCCCCCAGACCCTTCTAGAGCCACCTATGATCCTTCAAAAAGCACCCAGACCTTTCTAGACCGTCCCCGGATCATTCCAAAAGCCCCCAGACCCTTCTAGAGCCCCCTAGGACCCATCTAAAAGCCCCCAGACCCTTCTAGAGTCCCCTAGGACACTTCTAAAAGCCCCCAGACCCTTCTAGACCCTCCCCGGATCCTTCGAAAAGACCCCAGACCCTTCTAGAGCCCCCCAGGATCATTCTAAAAGCCCCCAGACCCTTCTAGAGCCCCCCAGGACCCTTCTAAAAGCCCCTAGACCCTTCTAGAGCCCCCCAGGACCCTTCTAAATGCCCCCAGACCCTTCAAGAGGCACCCAGAACCCTTCTAAAAGCACCCAGACCATTCTAGAGCCTCCCAGGACCATTCTAAAAGCCCCCAGACCCTTCTAGACCCCCCCAGGACCCTTCTAAAAGCACCCAGACCCTTCTAGAGCCCCCCAGGACCCTTCTGAAAGGCCGCAGACACTTATAGACACTCCCCGGATCCTTCTAAAAGACCCCAGACCCTTCTAGAGCACCCCAGGACCCTTCTAAAAGCCCCCAGACACTTCTAGAGCCCCCCAGGCCTCCTCTTAAGGCACCCCGTCCCTTCTAGAGCACCCCAGAACCCTTCTAAAAGTCCCCAGACCTTTCTAGAGCACGCCAGGACCCGTCTAAAAGCCCCCAGACCATTCTAGAGCCCCCCCGGACCCTTCTAAAAGCATCCAGACCCTTCTAGAGGCACCCTGGACCTTTCTGAAAGCACCCAGAACCTTCTAGAGCCCTCCAGGACCCTTCTAAAAGCACTAAGACCTTTCTAGAGCATCCCAGGACCATTCTAAAAGCCCCCAGACCCTTCTAGAGCCTCCCAGGATCCTTCTAAAAGCCCCCAGACTATTCTAGATCCTCCCAGGACCCTTCTAAAAGCCACCAGACCATTCTAGAGCCACCCAGGACCCTTCTAAAAGCCCCCAGACCCTTCTAGAGCCTCCCAGGACCCTTCTAAAAGCACCCAGACCATTCTAGAGCACCCCAGGACCCTTCTAAAAGCCCCCAGACCCTTCTAGAGCCTACCAGGACCTTTCTACAAGCACCCAGACTCTTCTAGAGCCCCCAAGGACCCTTCTAAAAGCCCCCAGACCCTTCTAGAGGCCCCCAGGACCCTTCTAAAAGCCACCAGACCCTTCTAGAGCCCCCCCAGGACCATTCTACAAGCCCCCAGACCCTTCTAGAGCCCCCCAGGACCCTTCTACAAGCCCCCAGACCAATCTAGATCCACCCAGGACCCTTCTAAAAGCCCCCAGACCCTTCTAGAGGCCCCCAGGACTCGTCTAAAAGCCTCTAGACCCTTCTAGAGCCCAACAGGACCTTTTTAAATGCACCCAGACCCTTCTAGAGGCTCCCCGGTCCCTGATAAAAGCACCCAGACCCTTCTAGAGCCTCCCAGGACCCTTCTGAAATCCACCAGACCCTTCTAGAGACCCCCAGGACCCTTCTAAAAGCCCCCAGACCATTCTAGACAATCCCCGGATCCTTCTAAACGCCCTCAGACCCTTCTAGATCCCCCCAGGATCATTAAAAAAGCCCCCAGACCCTTCTAGAGCCCCCTAGGACCCATCTAAAAGCCCCCAGACCCTTCTAGAGTCCACTAGGACACTTCTAAAAGCCCCCAGACCCTTCTAGACCCTCCCCGGATCCTTCGAAAAGACCCCAGACCCTTCTAGAGCCCCAGAGGATCATTCTAAAAGCCCCCAGACCCTTCTAGAGCCCCCCAGGACCCTTCTGAAAGCCCCTAGACCCTTCTAGAGCCCCCCAGGACCCTTCTAAATGCCCCCAGACCCTTCAAGAGGCACCCAGAACCCTTCTAAAAGCACCCAGACCATTCTAGAGCCTCCCAGGACCATTCTAAAAGCCCCCAGACCCTTCTAGACCCCCCCAGGACCCTTCTAAAAGCCCCCAGACCCTTCTAGAGCCCCCCAGGACCCTTCTGAAAGGCCGCAGACACTTATAGACACTCCCCGGATCCTTCTAAAAGACCCCAGACCCTTCTAGAGCACCCCAGGACCCTTCTAAAAGCCCCCAGACACTTCTAGAGCCCCCCAGGCCTCCTCTTAAGGCACCCCGTCCCTTCTAGAGCACCCCAGGACCCTTCTAAAAGCCCCCAGACCATTCTAGAGCCCCCCCGGACCCTTCTAAAAGCATCCAGACCCTTCTAGAGGCACCCTGGACCTTTCTGATAGCACCCAGAACCTTCTAGAGCCCTCCAGGACCCTTCTAAAAGCACCAAGACCCTTCTAGAGCATCCCAGGACCATTCTAAAAGCCCCCAGACCCTTCTAGAGACTCCCAGGATCTTTCTAAAAGCCCCCAGACTATTCTAGATCCTCCCAGGACCCTTCTAAAAGCCACCAGACCATTCTAGAGCCACCCAGGACCCTTCTAAAAGCCCCCAGACCCTTCTAGAGCCTCCCAGGACCTTTCTACAAGCACCCAGACCCTTCTAGAGCCCCCAAGGACCCTTCTAAATGCCCCCAGACCCTTCTAGAGGCCCCCAGGACCCTTCTAAAAGCCACCAGACCCTTCTAGAGCCCCCCCAGGACCATTCTACAAGCCCCCAGACCCTTCTAGAGCCCCCCAGGACCCTTCTACAAGCCCCCAGACCAATCTAGATCCACCCAGGACCCTTCTAAAAGCCCCCAGACCCTTCTAGAGGCCCCCAGGACTCGTCTAAAAGCCTCTAGACCCTTCTAGAGCCCCCCAGGACCTTTCTAAAAGCACCCAGACCCTTCTAGAGGCTCCCCGGTCCCTTATAAAAGCACCCAGACCCTTCTAGAGCCTCCCAGGACCCTTCTAAAAGCCACCAGACCCTTCTAGAGACCCCCAGGACCCTTCTAAAAGCCCCCAGACCCTTCTAGACACTCCCCGGATCCTCCTAAACGCCCTCAGACACTTCTAGAGCCCCCTAGGATCCTTCAAAAAGCCCCCAGACCCTTCCTAGACCGTCCCCGGATCATTCTAAAAGCCCCGAGACCCTTCTAGAGCCCCCCAGGACCCTTCTAAAAGTCCCCTGACCCTTCTAGAGCCCCCTATGACCCATCTAAATGCCCCCAGACCCTTCTAGAGGCCCCCAGGACCCTTCTAAAAGCCCCCAGACCCTTCTAGACCCTCCCCGGATCCTTCTGAAAAACCCCAGACAATTCTAGAACCTCCCGGGACCATTCTAAAGCCCTCAGACCCTTCTAGAGGACACCAGGACCCTTCTAAAAGCCCCCAGACACTTCTAGAGCCCCCCAGGACCCTTCTAAAAGCCTACAGACCCTTCTAGAGCCCCCCAGGACCCTTCTAAAAGCCCCCAGACCAATCTAGAGGTCCCCAGGGCCCTCTTAAGGCACCCCGTCCACTCTAGAGCACCCCAGGACCCTTCTAAAAGTCCCCAGACCCTTCTAGAGCACCCCAGGACCCTTCTAAAAGCCCCAAGACCCTTCTAGAGCCCCCCAGGACCCTTCTAAAAGCACCCAGACCCTTATAGAGGCCCCCAGGACCCTTCTGAAAGCCCCAAGAACATTCCAGAGCATCCCAGGACCCTTCTAAAAGAACCCAGACCCTTCTAGGGCTCCCCAGGACCCTTCTAAAAGCCACCAGACCCTTCTAGAGCCCCCCAGGACGATTCTAAAAGCACCCAGACCCTTCTAGAGACACCCAGGACCCTTCTAAATGCCCCCAGACCCTTCTAGATAAGCCAGGACCCTTCGAAAAGCAACCGGAACCTTCTAGAGCCACCCAGGACCATTCTAAAATCACCCAAACCCTTCTAGAGACTCCCAGGACCCTTCTAAAAGCACCCAGACCCTTCTAGAGGGCCCCAGGACCATTCTAAAGGCCCCCAGACTCTTCTAGACCCTCCCCGGATCATTCTAAAAGCCCTCAGACCCTTCTAGAGACCCCCAGGACCCTTATAAAGGCCCCCAGACCCTTCTAGACCCTCCCCGGATCATTCTAAAAGCCCCCAGACCCTTCTAGAGCCTCGCATGACCCCTCTAAAAGCCCCCGGACCCTTCTAGAGCCTCGCAGGACCCTTCTAAAAGCCTCCAGACCCTTCTAGAGGCCCCCCGGACCATTCTAAATGTCCCCAGACCCTTCTAGAGCCTTCCAGGACCCTTCTAAAAGCCCCCAGACCCTTCTAGATCATCCCCGGACCCCTCTGATATATCCCACACCATTCTAGAGGCCACCAGGATACTTTCAAAAGCCCCCAGACCCTTCTAGAGAACCCCAGGACTCTTCTAAAAGCCCCCAGACCATTCTAGAGCCCCCCAGGGCCCTTCTAAAAGCCCCGAGACCCTTCTAGGAGAGACGGGGGTCCTTAAGAGGGGCCTTGGGGTCCACTAGAAGGGTCTGGGGGCTTATAGAATTGTCCTGGCGGGCTCTCGAAGGGTCTGGGTTCTTTGAGAAGGGTCTTTGGGTGGCTCTAGAAGGGTCTGGGGTATTTTGGAAGGGTCCTGGGTGCCTCAAGAAGGGTGTGGGGTCTTTTATAGGGTCCTGGGGGGCTCTAGAAGGGTCTGGGTGCTTTTAGAAGGGTCCTGGGGAGCTCTAGAAGGGTCTGGGGTCTTTTAGAAGGGTCCCGGGAGGCTCTAGAAGGGTCTGGGGGCTTTTAGAATTGTCCTGCGGGTCTCTAGAAGGGTCTGGGTCCTGTTAGAAGGGTCCTTGGGGGCTCTAGAAGGGTCTGAGTATCATTAGAGGGGCCTTGGGGGCATCTAGAAGGGTCTGGGGGATATTAGAAGGGTTCTGGGTAGCTCTAGAAGGGTCTGGGGGCTTTCAGAAGGGTCCTGGGGGGCTGTAGAAGGGTCTGGAGTCGTTTAGAAGGGTCCTGGGGGGCTCTAGAAGGGTCTGGGGGCTTTTAGATGGGTCCTGCGGGTCTCTAGAAGGGTCTGGGTGCTTTTAGAAGTGTCCTGGGGGGCTCTAGAAGGGTCGGGGGGGGGGTTAGGATAGTCCTGGTGGGCTCTAGAAGGGTGTGAGGTCTTTTAGAAGGTTCCTGGGGGCATCTAGAAGGCTCTGGGGGCTTTTAGAAGGGTCCTGGGGGCCTCTAGAATTGTCTGAGGGATTTTAGAAGGGTCCTGGGAGGCTCTAGAATGGTCTGGGTGCTTTTAGAATGATCCAGGGAGGGTCTAGAAGGGTCTGGGGGCTTTTAGAAGGGTCCTGTGGGGCTCTAGAAGGGTCAGGGTGCTTTTAGAAGGGGCCTAGGGGGCTCTAGATGGGTCTGGGGGATTTTAGAAGGGTCCTGGGTAGCTCTAGAAGGGTCTGGGGGCTTTCAGAAGGTTCCTGAGGGGCTGTAGAAGGGTCTGGAGTGTTTTAGAAGGGTCCTGGGGGGCTCTAGAAGGGTCTGGGGGCATTCAGAAGGGTCCTGGGGGCCTCTAGAAGGGTCTGGAAGCTTTTAGAAGGGCCCTGGGCGGCTCTAGAAGGGTCTGGGGGCATTTAGAAGGGTCCTGGTGGGCTCTAGAAGGGTCTGGGGGTTTTCAGAAGGGTCCTGGGGGCCTCTAGAAGGGTCTGGAAGCTTTTAGAAGGGTCCTGGGCGCATCTAGAAGGGTCTGGAGTCTTTTAGAAGGGTTCTGGGAGGATCCAGATGGGTCTGGGTGCTTTTAGAAGGATCCGGAGAGGGTCTAGATTGGTCTGGGTGCATTTAGAAGGGTCCTGGGGGGCTCTACAAATGTCTGGAGGCTTTTAGAAGGGTCCAGGGGGCCTCTAGAAGGGTCTGGCGGCTTTTAGAATGGTCCTGGGGGGCTCTAGAAGGGTGTGAGAGCTTTTAGAATGGTCCTGGGTGCATCTAGAAATCTCTGGGTGCTTTTGGAAGGGTCCTGGGGGCCTCTAGAAGTGTCTGAGGAGTTGTAGAAGGGTCCGGGGAGGCTCTAGTAGGGTCTGGGTGCTTTTAGAAGAATCCTGGGGGGCTCTAGAAGGGTCCGGGGGATATTAGAAGGGTCCTGGGATGGTCTAACAAGGGTCTGGGTTGTTGTAGAAGGGTCCTGCGGGTCTCTAGAAGGGTCTGGGGCTTTTAGATTGGTCCTTGGGGGCTCTAGAAGGGTCTGGGGACCATTAGAGGGGCCCTAGGGGCCTCTAGAAGGGTCTGGGGGCTTTTAGAAGTGTCCTGGTAGGCTGTAGAAGGGTCTGGGTGCATTTAGAAGGGTCCCGCGGGTCTCTAGAAGGGTCTGGGGGCTTTTAGAATGGTCCTTGGGGGCTCTAGAAGGGTCTGGGGACCACTAGAGGGGCCCTGGGTGCCTCTAGAAAGGTCTGGGGTATTTTAGAAGGGTCCTGGGGAGCTCTAGAAGGGTCTGGGGGCTTTTAGAAGGGTCCTGGGAGACTCTAGAAAGGTCTGGGGTCATTTAGAAGGTCCTGCGTGTCTCTAGAAGGGTCTGAGGGCTTTTAGAAGGGTCCTGTGGGGCTCTAGAAGGGTCTGGCGGCTTTTAGAATGGTCCTGGGGGGCTCTAGAAGGGTGTGAGAGCTTTTAGAATGGTCCTGGGTGCATCTAGAAATCTCTGGGTGCTTTTGGAAGGGTCCAGGGGGCCTCTAGAAGGGTCTGGGGGCTTTTAGAAGAGTCCTGGGGGCCTCTAGAAGGGTCTGGCGGCTTTTAGAAGAGTCCTGGGGCCTCTAGAAGGGTCTGGGGGCTTTTAGAAAGAGTCCTGGGGCCTCTAGAAGGGTCTGGGGGCTTTTAGAAGGGTCCTGGGGGGCTCTAGAAGGGTCTGGAGGCTTTTAGAAGGTTCCGGTGTGGATCTAGAATGGTGTGGGGGCTTTTAGAAGGGTCCTGGGGGCATCTAGAAGGCTCTGGGGGCTTTTATAAGGGTCCTGGAGGGCTCTAGAAGGGTCTGGGTGCTTTTAGAAGGATCCGGGGAGGGTCTAGAAGGGTCTGGAGGCTTTTAGAAGAATCCTGGGGGGCTCTAGAAGGGTCCGGGGGATATTAGAAGGGTCCTGGGATGGTCTAACAAGGGTCTGGGTTGTTGTAGAAGGGTCCTGCGGGTCTCTAGAAGGGTCTGGGGGCTTTTAGATTGGTCCTTGGGGGCTCTAGAAGGGTCTGGGGACCATTAGAGGGGCCCTAGGGGCCTCTAGAAGGGTCTGGGGTCTTTTAGAAATGTCCTGGTAGGCTGTAGAAGGGTCTGGGTGCATTTAGAAGGGTCCCGCGGGTCTCTAGAAGGGTCTGGGGGCTTTTAGAATGGTCCTTGGGGGCTCTAGAAGGGCCTGGGGACCACTAGAGGGGCCCTGGGTGCCTCTAGAAAGGTCTGGGGTATTTTAGAAAGGGTCCTGGGGAGCTCTAGAAGGGTCTGGGGGCTTTTAGAAGGGTCCTGGGAGACTCTAGAAGGGTCTGGGGTCATTTAGAAGGTCCTGCGTGTCTCTAGAAGGGTCTGAGGGCTTTTAGAAGGGTCCTGTGGGGCTCTAGAAGGGTCTGGCGGCTTTTAGAATGGTCCTGGGGGGCTCTAGAAGGGTGTGAGAGCTTTTAGAATGGTCCTGGGTGCATCTAGAAATCTCTGGGTGCTTTTGGAAGGGTCCTGGGTGCCTCAAGAAGGGTGTGGGGTCTTTTATAGGGTCCTGGGGGGCTCTAGAAGGGTCTGGGTGCTTTTAGAAGGGTCCTGGGGAGCTCTAGAAGGGTCTGGGGTCTTTTAGAAGGGTCCCGGGAGGCTCTAGAAGGGTCTGGGGGCTTTTAGAATTGTCCTGCGGGTCTCTAGAAGGGTCTGGGTCCTGTTAGAAGGGTCCTTGGGGGCTCTAGAAGGGTCTGAGTATCATTAGAGGGGCCTTGGGGGCATCTAGAAGGGTCTGGGGGATATTAGAAGGGTCCTGGAGAGCTCTAGAAGGGTCTGGGGTATTTTAGAAGGGTTCTGGGTAGCTCTAGAAGGGTCTGGGGGCTTTCAGAAGGGTCCTGGGGGGCTGTAGAAGGGTCTGGAGTCGTTTAGAAGGGTCCTGGGGGGCTCTAGAAGGGTCTGGGGGCTTTTAGATGGGTCCTGCGGGTCTCTAGAAGGGTCTGGGTGCTTTTAGAAGTGTCCTGGGGGGCTCTAGAAGGGTCGGGGGGGGGGTTAGGATAGTCCTGGTGGGCTCTAGAAGGGTGTGAGGTCTTTTAGAAGGTTCCTGGGGGCATCTAGAAGGCTCTGGGGGCTTTTAGAAGGGTCCTGGGGGCCTCTAGAATTGTCTGAGGGATTTTAGAAGGGTCCTGGGAGGCTCTAGAATGGTCTGGGTGCTTTTAGAATGATCCAGGGAGGGTCTAGAAGGGTCTGGGGGCTTTTAGAAGGGTCCTGTGGGGCTCTAGAAGGGTCAGGGTGCTTTTAGAAGGGGCCTAGGGGGCTCTAGATGGGTCTGGGGGATTTTAGAAGGGTCCTGGGTAGCTCTAGAAAGGTCTGGGGGCTTTCAGAAGGTTCCTGAGGGGCTGTAGAAGGGTCTGGAGTGTTTTAGAAGGGTCCTGGGGGGCTCTAGAAGGGTCTGGGGGCATTCAGAAGGGTCCTGTTGGCCTCTAGAAGGGTCTGGAAGCTTTTAGAAGGGCCCTGGGCGGCTCTAGAAGGGTCTGGGGGCATTTAGAAGGGTCCTGGTGGGCTCTAGAAGGGTCTGGGGGTTTTCAGAAGGGTCCTGGGGGCCTCTAGAAGGGTCTGGAAGCTTTTAGAAGGGTCCTGGGCGCATCTAGAAGGGTCTGGAGTCTTTTAGAAGGGTTCTGGGAGGATCCAGATGGGTCTGGGTGCTTTTAGAAGGATCCGGAGAGGGTCTAGATTGGTCTGGGTGCATTTAGAAGGGTCCTGGGGGGCTCTACAAATGTCTGGAGGCTTTTAGAAGGGTCCAGGGGGCCTCTAGAAGGGTCTGGGGGCTTTTAGAAGAGTCCTGGGGGCCTCTAGAAGGGTCTGGCGGCTTTTAGAAGAGTCCTGGGGCCTCTAGAAGGGTCTGGGGGCTTTTAGAAGGGTCCTGGGGGGCTCTAGAAGGGTCTGGAGGCTTTTAGAAGGATCCGGTGTGGATCTAGAATGGTGTGGGGGCTTTTAGAAGGGTCCTGGGGGCATCTAGAAGGCTCTGGGGGCTTTTATAAGGGTCCTGGAGGGCTCTAGAAGGGTCTGGGTGCTTTTAGAAGGATCCGGGGAGGGTCTAGAAGGGTCTGGAGGCTTTTAGAAGAATCCTGGGGGGCTCTAGAAGGGTCCGGGGGATATTAGAAGGGTCCTGGGATGGTCTAACAGGGTCTGGGTTGTTGTAGAAGGGTCCTGCGGGTCTCTAGAAGGGTCTGGGGGCTTTTAGATTGGTCCTTGGGGGCTCTAGAAGGGTCTGGGGACCATTAGAGGGGCCCTAGGGGCCTCTAGAAGGGTCTGGGGGCTTTTAGAAGTGTCCTGGTAGGCTGTAGAAGGGTCTGGGTGCATTTAGAAGGGTCCCGCGGGTCTCTAGAAGGGTCTGGGGGCTTTTAGAATGGTCCTTGGGGGCTCTAGAAGGGTCTGGGGACCACTAGAGGGGCCCTGGGTGCCTCTAGAAAGGTCTGGGGTATTTTAGAAGGGTCCTGGGGAGCTCTAGAAGGGTCTGGTGGCTTTTAGAAGGGTCCTGGGAGACTCTAGAAGGGTCTGGGGTCATTTAGAAGGTCCTGCGTGTCTCTAGAAGGGTCTGAGGGCTTTTAGAAGGGTCCTGTGGGGCTCTAGAAGGGTCTGGCGGCTTTTAGAATGGTCCTGGGGGGCTCTAGAAGGGTGTGAGAGCTTTTAGAATGGTCCTGGGTGCATCTAGAAATCTCTGGGTGCTTTTGGAAGGGTCCTGGGGGCCTCTAGAAGTGTCTGAGGAGTTGTAGAAGGGTCCGGGGAGGCTCTAGTAGGGTCTGGGTGCTTTTAGAAGGATCCGGTTAGGGTCTAGAAGGGTCTGGGGCTTTTAGAAGGGTCCTGTGGATCTCTAGAAGGGTCTGGGGTCTTTTAGACGATTCCTGGGGGGCTCTAGAAGGCTCTGGGGCCTTTTAGAAGAGTCCTGGGGAGCTCTAGAAGGGTCTGGGGCTTTCAGAAATGTCTTGGGGGCATGTAGAAGGGTCTGGAGGCTTTTAGAAGGGTCCTGGAGCGCTCTAGAAGGGTCTGGGGGCATTCAGAACGGTCCTGGTGGCCTCTAGAAGGGACTAGAGGCTTTTAGAAGGGTCCTGGGGGGCTCTAGATGGGTCTGGTTGCATTTAGAAGGGTCCTGGGGGGATCTAGATGGGTCTGGGGGCTTTTAGAAGGATACGTGGAATTTCTAGAAGGGTCTGGGGGATTTTAGAAGGGTCCTGGGTTGCTCTAGAAGGGTCTGGAGGCTTTTAGAAGGGTCCTGCGGGTCTCTAGAAGGATCTGGGGGCTTTTAGAAATGTCCTGGGAGGCTCTAGAATGGTCTGATGGATTTTAGAAGGGTCCTGGGAGGTTCTAGAAGGGTCTGGGTGCTTTTAGAAGGATCCGGGGAGGGTCTAGAACGGTCTGGGTGGTTTTAGAATGGTCCTGGGGGGTTCTAGAAGGGTCTGGGGGATTTTAGAAGGATCCTGGGGGGCTCTAGAAGGGTCTGACGGATTTTAGAAGGGTCCTAGGGAGCTCTAGAAGGGTCTGGGTGCTTTTAGAAGGGCCCTGGACTTCTCTAGAAGGGTCTGGGGGCTTTTAGAAGAGTCCTGGGGGGCTCTAGAATGGTCTGGGGTCTTTTAGAAGGGTCCTGGGCGCATCTAGAAGGGTCTGGGGGCTTTCAGAAGGGTCCTGGGAGGTTCTAGAAGGGTCTGAGGGCTTTTAGAATGGTCCTGGGGGGCTCTAGAAGGGTCTGGGGTCATTTAGAAGTGTCCTGGGGGTCTCTAGAAGGGTCTGGGGTATTTTAGAAGGATCCTGGGGGCCTCTAGAAAGGTCTGGGGGCATTTAGAAGGGTCCTGCGGGTCTCTAGAAGGGTCTGGGGGCTTTTAGAAAGGTCCTTGGGGCTCTAGAAGGGTCTGGGGACCATTAGAGGGGCCCTAGGGTCCTCTAGAAGGGTCTGGGGGCTTTTAGAATGGTCCTTGGGGGCTCTAGAAGGGTCTGGGGACCACTAGAGGGGCCCTGGAGGCCTCTAGAAGAGTCTGGGGTATTTTAGAAGGGTCCTGGGGAGCTCTAGAAGGGTCTGGGGGCTTTTAGAAGGGTCCTGGGAAACTCTAGAAGGGTCTGGGGGCATTTAGATGGGTCCTGCGGGTCTCTAGAAGGGTCTGGGAGCTTTTAGAAGGGTCCTGGGGGGCTCTAGAATGGTCTGAGGGATTTTATAAGGGTCCTGGGAGGCTTTAGAAGGGTCAGGGTGCTTTTAGAAGGATCCAGGGAGGGTCTAGAAGGGTCTGGGTACTTTTAGAAGGGTCCTGGGGGGCTCTTGAAGGGTCTGGGGGCTATTAGAAGGATCCAGGGATCGTCTACAAGGGTCTGGGGTCTTTTAGAAGGGTCCTGCGAGTCTCTAGAAGGGTCTGGGTGCTTTTAGAAGGGTCCTTGGGGGCTCTAGAAGGGTCTGGGGACCATTAGAGGGGCCCTAGGGGCCTCTAGAAGGGTCTGGGGGATTTTAGAAGGGTTCTGGGGAGCTCTTGAAGGGTCTGGGGGCTTTTAGAATGGTCCTTGGGGGCTCTAGAAGGGTCTGGGGACAACTAGAGGGGCCCTGGGGACCTCTAGAAGGGTCTTGGGTATTTTAGACGGGTCCTGGGTAGTTCTAGAAGGGTCTGGGGGCATTTAGAAGTGTCCTGGGGGGCTCTAGAAGGGTCTGGGGGATTTTAGAAGGATCCTGGAGGCCTCTAGAAAGGTCTGGGGGCATTTAGAAGGGTCCTGCGGGTCTGTAGAAGGGTCTGCGGGCTTTTAGAAGGGTCCTTAGAGCTCTAGAAGGGTCTGGGGACCATTAGAGGGGCCCTAGGGGCCTCTAGAAGGGTCTGGGGGCTTTTAGAATGGTCCTTGGGGGCTCTAGAAGGGTCTGGGGACCACTATAGGGGACCTGGAGGCCTCTAGAAGGGTCTGTGGTATTTTAGAAGGGTCCTGGGGAGCTCTAGAAGGGTCTGGGGGCTTTTAGAAGGGTCCTGGGAAACTCTAGAAGGGTCTGGGGGCATTTAGATGGGTCCTGCGTGTCTCTAGAAGGGTCTGGGTGCTTTTAGAAGGGTCCTGGGGGGCTCTAGAAGGGTCTGGCGGCTTTTAGAAGGGTCCTGGTGGGCTCTAGAAGTGTGTGAGGGCTTTTAGAATGGTCCTGGGGGCATCTAGAAGTCTCTGGGGGCTTTTATAAGGGTCCTGTGTAGCTCTAGAATTGTCTGAGGGATTTTATAAGGGTCCTGGGAGGCTCTAGAAGGGTCTGGGTGCTTTTAGAAGGATCCGGGGAGGGTCTATAAGGGTCTGGGGACTTTTAGAAGGGTCCTGGGGGGCTCTAGAAGGGTCTGGGGGATTTTAGAAGGGTCCTGGGGGGCTCTAGAAGGGTCTGAGGGATTTTAGAAGGGTCCTGGGGAGCTCTAGAATGGTCTGGGGGCTTTTAGAAGGGTACTTGGGGGCTCTAGAAGGGTCTGGGGACCATTAGATGGGCCCTAGGGGCCTCTAGAAGGGTCTGGGGGATTTTAGAAGGGTTCTGGGGAGCTCTTGATGGGTCTGGGGGCTTTTAGAATGGTCCTTGGGGGCTCTAGAAAGGTCTGGGGACCACTAGATGGGCCCTAGGGGCCTCTAGAAGGGTCTGGGTGCTTTTAGAAGAGTTCTGGGGGGCTCTAGAAGGGTCTGGGGGCATTCAGAAGGGTCCTGGGGGCCTCTAGAAGGGTCTGGATGCTTTTAGAAGAGTCCTGGGGGGCTCTAGATGGGTCTGGGGACATTTAGAATGGTCCTGGGGAGCTCTAGAAGGGTCTGGGTGCTTTTAGAAGGGTCCTGGGAGACTCTAGAATGGTCTGAGTGCTTTTAGAAGGGTCCTTCGGGTCTCTAGAAGGGTCTGGGTTCTTTTAGAATGGTCCTGGGGGGCTCTAGAAGGGTGTGAGGTCTTTTAGAATGGTCCTGGGGGCATCTCGAAGACTCTGATGGCTTTTAGAAGGGTCCTGGGGGCCTCTAGAAGTGTCTGAGGGATTTTAAAAGGGTCCTGGGAGGCTCTAGAAGGGTCTGGTTGCTTTTAGAAGGATTCGGGGAGGGTCTAGAAGGGTCTGTGGGCTTTTAGAAGGGTCCTGTGGGGCTCTAGAAGGGTCTGGGTGCTTTTAGAAGGGTCCTGGGGGCCTCTAGAAGGGTCTGGGGGCTTTTAGAAGGGTCCTGGGGAGCTCTAGAAGGGTCTTGGGTCTTTTAGAAGGGACCTGATGGCGCTAGAAGTGTCTGGGTGCTTTTAAAAGGGTCCTGGGTGTCTCTAGAAGGGTCTGGGGGCTTTTAGAAGGGTCCTGGGGGCCTCTAGAAGGGTCTGGAGGCTTTATAGAAGGGTCCTAGGGGGCTCTAGAAGGGTCTGGGGGCATTCAGAAGGGTCCTTCGGGCCTCTAGAAGGGTCTGGAGTCTATTAGAAGAGTCCTGGGGGGCTCTAGATGGGTCTGGGGTCATTTAGAAGGGTCCTGGGGGGCTCTAGAAGGGTCTGGGGGCTTTCAGAAGTGTCCTGGGGGGCTCTAGAAGGGTCTGGGGGCTTTTAGAAGGGTCCTGGGTCACCTAGAATGGTCTGGGGGCTTTTAGAACGGTCCTGGGAGGATCCAGATGGGTCTGGGTGGTTTTAGAAGGATCCGGTGATGGTCTAGAAGGGTCTGGGTGCTTTTAGAAGGGTCCTGGGGGGCTCTACAAATGTCTGGAGGATTTTAGAAGGATCCGGGGAGGCTCTAGAAGTGTCTGGCGGCTTTTAGAAGGGTCCTTGGGAGCTCTAGAAGGGTCTGGGTTCTTTCAGAAGGGTCCTGGGGGCATCTAGAAGGGTCTGGGTGCTTTCAGAAAGGTTCTGGGTGGCTCTAGAAGGGTCTGGGGGCTTTTAGAAGGGTCCTGTGGGGCTGTAGAAGGGTCTGGGGGCTTTTAGATGGGTCCTGGGGGGCTCTAGAAGGGTCCGGGGGCTTTTAGAATGGTCCGTGGAGGCTCTAGAAGGGTCTGGGTGCTTTTAGAAGGGTCCTGGGGGGCTCTAGAAGGGTCTGGGGGCTATTAGAAGGATCCGGGGAGGGTCTAGAAGGCTCTGGGGGCATTTAGAAGGGTCCTTGGTGGCTCTAGAAGGGTCTGGGGACCATTAGAGGAGCCCTGGGGTCCTCTAGAAGGGTCTGGGGGATTTTAGAAGGGTCCTGAGGAGCTCTAGAAGGGTCTGGTGGCTTTTACAAGGGTCCTGGGGGAATCTAGAAGGGTCTGGGGGCTTTTAGAAGGGTCCTGCGTGTCTCTAGAAGGGTCTGGGGGCTTTTAGAAGGGCCCTGGAGGACTCTAGAAGGCTCTGGGGTCTTTGAGAAGGGTCCTCGGGAGGTCTAGAATTGTCTGGGGGCTTTTAGAAATGTCCTGGGAGGCTCTAGAAGGGTCTGGGGGCTTTTAGAAGAGTCCTGCGTGTCTCTAGAAGGGTCTGGGGGCTTTTAGAAGGGTCCTTGGGGGCTCTAGAAGGGTGTGGGGACCACTAGAGGAGCCCTGGGGGCCTCTAGAGGGGTCTGGGGTATTTTAGAAGGGTCCTGGGGAGCTCTAGAAGGGTCTGGGGGCTTTTAGAAGGGTCCTGGGAGACTCTAGAAGGGTCTGGGGGCATTTAGAAGGGTCCTGCGGGTCTCTAGAAGGGTCTGGGGGCTTTCAGAATGGTCCTGGGGGCATCTAGAAGGCTCTGGGGGCTTTTAGAAGTGTCCTGTGGGCCTCTAGAAGTGTCTGAGGGATTTTAGAAGGGTCCTGGGAGGCTCTGGAATGGTCTGGGTGCTTTTAGAAGGATTCGGGGAGGGTCTAGAAGAGTCTGGGGGCATTTAGAAGGGTCCTGTGGGGCTCTAGAAGGGTCTGGGTGCTTTTAGAAGGGTCCTGTGGGGCTCTAGAAGGGTCTGGGTGCTTTTAGAAGGGTCCTGGGGAGCTCTAGAAGGGTCTGGGGTCTTTTAGAAGTGTCCTGGGTGGCGCTAAAAGTGTCTGGGTGCATTTAGAAGGGTCCTGGGGAGCTCTAGAAGGGTCTGGGGGCTTTCAGAAGGGTCCTGGGGGCCTCTAGAAGGGTCTGGAGGCTTTTAGAAGAGTTCTGGGGGGCTCTAGAAGGGTCTGGGGGCATTCAGAAGGGTCCTGGGGGCCTCTAGAAGGGTCTGGATGCTTTTAGAAGAGTCCTGGGGGGCTCTAGATGGGTCTGGGGACATTTAGAGTGGTCCTGGGGGGCTCTAGAAGGGTCTGGGGTAGTTTAGATAGGTCCTGGGGAGCTCTAGAAGGGTCTGGGTGCTTTTAGAAGGGTCCTGGGAGACTCTAGAAGGGTCTGAGTGCTTTTAGAAGGGTCCTTCGGGTCTCTAGAAGGGTCTGGGTTCTTTTAGAATGGTCCTGGGGGGCTCTAGAAAGGTGTGAGGGATTTTAAAAGGGTCCTGGGAGGCTCTAGAAGGGTCTGGTTGCTTTTAGAAAGATTCGGGGAGGGTCTAGGAGGGTCTGGTGTCTTTTAGAAGGGTCCTGGGGGCATCTAGAAGGGTCTGGAGTCTTTTAGAAGAGTTCCCGGGGGCTCTAGAAGGGTCTGGGGGCATTCAGAAGGGTCCTGGGGGCCTCTAGAAGGGTCTGGAGTCTATTAGAAGAGTCCTGGGGGGCTCTAGATGGGTCTGGGTTCATTTAGAAGAGTCCTGGGGGGCTCTAGAAGGGTCTGGGGGCTTTCAGAAGTGTCCTGGGGGGCTCTAGAAGGGTCTGGGGGCTTTTAGAAGGGTCCTGGGTCATCTAGAATGGTCTGGGGGCTTTTAGAAAGGTCCTGGGAGGATCCAGATGGGTCTGGGTGGTTTTAGAAGGATCCGGTGATGGTCTAGAAGGGTCTGGGTGCTTTTGGAAGGGTCCTGGGGGTCTCTACAAATGTCTGCAGGATTTTAGAAGGATCCGGGGAGGCTCTAGAAGTGTCTGGCGGCTTTTAGAAGGGTCCTTGGGAGCTCTAGAAGGGTCTGGGTGCTTTCAGAAGGGTCCTGGGGGCCTCTAGAAGGGTCTGGGTGCTTTCAGAAAGGTCCTGGGTGGCTCTAGAAGGGTCTGGGGGCTTTTAGAAGGGTCCTGTGGGGCTGTAGAAGGGTCTGGGGGCTTTTAGATTGGTCCTGGGGGGCTCTAGAAGGGTCCGTGGGCTTTTAGAATGGTCCGTGGAGGCTCTAGAAGGGTCTGGGTGCTTTTAGAAGGGTCCTGGGGGGCTCTAGAAGGGTCTGGGGTCTATTAGAAGGATCCGGGGAGGGTCTAGAAGGCTCTGTGGGCATTTAGAAGGGTTATTGGTGGCTCTAGAAGGGTCTCGGGACCGTTAGAGGAGCCCTGGGGTCCTCTAGAAGGGTCTGGGGGATTTTAGAAGGGTCCTGAGGAGCTCTAGAAGGGTCTGGTGGCTTTTACAAGGGTCCTGGGGGAATCTAGAAGGGTCTGGGGGCTTTTAGAAGGGTCCTGCGTGTCTCTAGAAGGGTCTGGGGGCTTTAGAAGGGCCCTGGAGGACTCTAGAAGGCTCTGGGGTCTTTGAGAAGGGTCCTCGGGAGGTCTAGAATTGTCTGGGGGCTTTTAGAAAGGTCCTGGGAGGCTCTAGAAGGGTCTGGGGGCTTTTAGAAGAGTCCTGCGTGTCTCTAGAAGGGTCTGGGGGCATTTAGAAGGGTCCTTGGGGGCTCTAGAAGGGTGTGTGGGACCACTAGAGGAGCCCTGGGGGCCTCTAGAGGGGGTCTGGGGTATTTTAGAAGGGTCCTGTGGAGCTCTAGAAGGGTCTGGGGTCTTTTAGACGGGTCCTGGGGGGCTCTAGAAGGGTCTGGGGCTTTTCAGAAGAGTCCTGGGGAGCTCTAGAAGGGTCTGGGGCTTTCAGAAGTGTCCTGGGGGTCGCTAGAAGTGTTTGGGTGTATTTGGAAGGGTCCTGGGGAGCTCTAGAAGGGTCTGGGTGCTTTTATAGGGGCCCTGGGCTTCTCTAGAAGGGTCTGGAGGCTTTTAGAGGAGTTATGGGGGGCTCTAGAATGGTCTGGGGGCTTTTAGAAGGGTCCTGGGCAGATCTAGAAGGGTCTGGGGGCTTTCAGAAGGGTCCTGCGTGCCTCTAGAAAAGTCTGGAGGCTTTTAGAAGGTCCTGGGGAGCTCTAGAAGGGTCTGGGGGCATTTAGAAGGGTCCTGGGGGTCTCTAGAAGGGTCTGGGAGATTTTTGAAGGATCCTGGGGGCCTCTAGAAAGGTCTGGGGGCATTTAGAAGGGTCCTGGGGTGCTCTAGAATGGTCTGGGGGCTTTCAGAAGGGTCCTGAGGGGCTCTAGAAGGGTCTGGGGGGCTATTAGAAGGGTTCTTGGGGCCTCTAGAAGGGTCTGGGGTCTTTTAGAAGGGTCCTGGGAGGATCCAGATGGGTCTGCGTACTTTTAGAAGGATCCGGGGAGGTTCTAGAAGGGTCTGGGGGCGTTTAGAAGGGTCCTGGGAGGCTCTACAAATGTCTGGAGGGTTTTAGAATGGTCCTGGGGGCATCTAGAAGCGTCTATGTGCTTTTAGAATGATCCGGGGAGGCTCTAGAAGAGTCTGGCGGCTTTTAGAAGGGTCCTGGGGTCCTCTAGAAGGGTCTGGGGGCATTTAGAATGATACGGGGAGGATCTAGAAGGGTCTGGGGGCTTTTAGAAGGGTCCTGGGGGCTCTAGAAGGGTCCGGAGTCTTTGAGAATGGTCCTGGGGGGCTCTAGAAGGGTCTGAGGGCTTTTAGAAAGATCCGGGGAGGGTCTAGAAGGGTCTGGGTGGTTTTAGAAGGATCCGGGGATGGTCTAGAAGGGTCTGGGTGCTTTTAGAAGGGTCCTGGGGGGCTCTACAAATGTCTGGAGGATTTTAGAAGGATCCGGGGAGGCTCTAGAAGTGTCTCGCGGCTTTTAGAAGGGTCCTTGGGAGCTCTAGAAGGGTCTGGGTGCTTTCAGAAAGGTCCTGGGTGGCTCTAGAAGGGTCTGGGGGCTTTTAGAAGGGTCCTGTGGGGCTGTAGAAGGGTCTGGGGGCTTTTAGATGGGTCCTGGGGGGCTCTAGAAGGGTCCGGGGGCTTTTAGAATGGTCCGTGGAGGCTCTAGAAGGGTCTGGGTGCTTTTAGAAGGGTCCTGGGGTCCTCTAGAAGGGTCTGGGGGCATTTAGAATGATACGGGGAGGATCTAGAAGGGTCTGGGGGCTTTTAGAAGGGTCCTGGGGGCTCTAGAAGGGTCCGGAGTCTTTGAGAATGGTCCTGGGGGGCTCTAGAAGGGTCTGGGGGCTTTTCGAAGGGTCCTGGGGGGCTCTAGAAGGGTGTGAGTGCTTTTAGAATGGTCCTGGGGGCATCTAGAAGGCTCTGGGGGCTTTTAGAAGTGTCCTGTGGGCCTCTAGAAGTGTCTGAGGGATTTTAGAAGGGTCCTGGGAGGCTCTGGAATGGTCTGGGTGCTTTTAGAAGGATTCGGGGAGGGTCTAGAAGAGTCTGGGGGCATTTAGAAGGATCCTGTGGGGCTCTAGAAGGGTCTGGGTGCTTTTAGAAGGGTCCTGTGGGGCTCTAGAAGGGTCTGGGTGCTTTTAGAAGGGTCCTGGGGGGCTCTAGAAGGGTCTGGGTGCATTTAGAAGGGTCCTGGGGAGCTCTAGAAGGGTCTGGGGGCTTTCAGAAGGGTCCTGGGGGCCTCTAGAAGGGTCTGGAGGCTTTTAGAAGAGTTCTGGGGGGCTCTAGAAGGGTCTGGGGGCATTCAGAAGGGTCCTGGGGGCCTCTAGAAGGGTCTGGATGCTTTTAGAAGAGTCCTGGGGGGCTCTAGATGGGTCTGGGGACATTTAGAATGGTCCTGGGGAGCTCTAGAAGGGTCTGGGGTAGTTTAGATAGGTCCTGGGGAGCTCTAGAAGGGTCTGGGTGCTTTTAGAAGGGTCCTGGGAGACTCTAGAATGGTCTGAGTGCTTTTAGAAGGGTCCTTCGGGTCTCTAGAAGGGTCTGGGTTCTTTTAGAATGGTCCTGGGGGGCTCTAGAAGGGTGTGAGGTCTTTTAGAATGGTGCTGGGGGCATCTCGAAGACTCTGATGGCTTTTAGAAGGGTCCTGGGGGCCTCTAGAAGTGTCTGAGGTATTTTAAAAGGGTCCTGGGAGGCTCTAGAAGGGTCTGGTTGCTTTTAGAAGGATTCGGGGAGGGTCTAGAAGGGTCTGTGGGCTTTTAGAAGGGTCCTGTGTGGCTCTAGAAGGGTCTGGGTGCTTTTAGAAGGGTCCTGGGGGCCTCTAGAAGGGTCTGGGGGCTTTTAGAAGGGTCCTGGGGAGATCTAGAAGGGTCTTGGGTCTTTTAGAAGGGACCTGATGGCGCTAGAAGTGTCTGGGTGCTTTTAAAAGTGTCCTGGGTGTCTCTAGAAGGGTCTGGGGGCTTTTAGAAGGGTCCTGGGGGCCTCTAGAAGGGTCTGGAGGCTTTTAGAAGGGTCCTAGGGGGCTCTAGAAGGGTCTGGGGGCATTCAGAAGGGTCCTTCGGGCCTCTAGAAGGGTCTGGAGTCTATTAGAAGAGTCCTGGGGGGCTCTAGATGGGTCTGGGGTCATTTAGAAGGGTCCTGGGGGGCTCTAGAATGGTCTGGGGGCTTTTCGAAGGGTCCTGGGGGGCTCTAGAAGGGTCTGGGGGCTTTTAGAAGGGTCCTGGGGTGCTCTAGAAGGGTGTGAGTGCTTTTAGAATGGTCCTGGGGGCATCTAGAAGGCTCTGGGGGCTTTTAGAAGTGTCCTGTGGGCCTCTAGAAGTGTCTGAGTGATTTTAGAAGGGTCCTGGGAGGCTCTGGAATGGTCTGGGTGCTTTTAGAAGGATTCGGGGAGGGTCTAGAAGAGTCTGGGGGCATTTAGAAGGGTCCTGTGGGGCTCTAGAAGGGTCTGGGTGCTTTTAGAAGGGTCCTGGGGGGCTCTAGAAGGGTCTGGGTGCTTTTAGAAGGGTCCTGGGGGGCTCTAGAAGGGTCTGGGTGCATTTAGAAGGGTCCTGGGGAGCTCTAGAAGGGTCTGGGGGCTTTCAGAAGGGTCCTGGGGGCCTCTAGAAGGGTCTGGAGGCTTTTAGAAGAGTTCTGGGGGGCTCTAGAAGGGTCTGGGGCATTCAGAAGGGTCCTGGGGGCCTCTAGAAGGGTCTGGATGCTTTTTAGAAGAGTCCTGGGGGGCTCTAGATGGGTCTGGGGACATTTAGAATGGTCCTGGGGAGCTCTAGAAGGGTCTGGGGTAGTTTAGATAGGTCCTGGGGAGCTCTAGAAGGGTCTGGGTGCTTTTAGAAGGGTCCTGGGAGACTCTAGAATGGTCTGAGTGCTTTTAGAAGGGTCCTTCGGGTCTCTAGAAGGGTCTGGGTTCTTTTAGAATGGTCCTGGGGGGCTCTAGAAGGGTGTGAGGTCTTTTAGAATGGTCCTGGGGGCATCTCGAAGACTCTGATGGCTTTTAGAAGGGTCCTGGGGGCCTCTAGAAGTGTCTGAGGGATTTTAAAAGGGTCCTGGGAGGCTCTAGAAGGGTCTGGTTGCTTTTAGAAGGATTCGGGGAGGGTCTAGAAGGGTCTGTGGGCTTTTAGAAGGGTCCTGTGGGGCTCTAGAAGGGTCTGGGTGCTTTTAGAAGGGTCCTGGGGGCCTCTAGAAGGGTCTGGGGGCTTTTAGAAGGGTCCTGGGGAGCTCTAGAAGGGTCTTGGGTCTTTTAGAAGGGACCTGATGGCGCTAGAAGTGTCTGGGTGCTTTTAAAAGTGTCCTGGGTGTCTCTAGAAGGGTCTGGGGGCTTTTAGAAGGGTCCTGGGGGCCTCTAGAAGGGTCTGGAGGCTTTATAGAAGGGTCCTAGGGGGCTCTAGAAGGGTCTGGGGGCATTCAGAAGGGTCCTTCGGGCCTCTAGAAGGGTCTGGAGTCTATTAGAAGAGTCCTGGGGGGCTCTAGATGGGTCTGGGGTCATTTAGAAGGGTCCTGGGGGGCTCTAGAAGGGTCTGGGGGCTTTCAGAAGTGTCCTGGGGGGCTCTAGAAGGGTCTGGGGGCTTGTAGAAGGGTCCTGGGGTCATCTAGAATGGTCTGGGGGCTTTTAGAACGGTCCTGGGAGGATCCAGATGGGTCTGGGTGGTTTTAGAAGGATCCGGTGATGGTCTAGAAGGGTCTGGGTGCTTTTAGAAGGGTCCTGGGGGGCTCTACAAATGTCTGGAGGATTTTAGAAGGATCCGGGGAGGCTCTAGAAGTGTCTGGCGGCTTTTAGAAGGGTCCTTGGGAGCTCTAGAAGGGTCTGGGTTCTTTCAGAAGGGTCCTGGGGGCATCTACAAGGGTCTGGGTGCTTTCAGAAAGGTCCTGGGTGGCTCTAGAAGGGTCTGGGGGCTTTTAGAAGGGTCCTGTGGGGCTGTAGAAGGGTCTGGGGGCTTTTAGATGGGTCCTGGGGGCTCTAGAAGGGTCCGGGGGCTTTTAGAATGGTCCGTGGAGGCTCTAGAAGGGTCTGGGTGCTTTTAGAAGGGTCCTGGGGGGCTCTAGAAGGGTCTGGGGGCTATTAGAAGGATCCGGGGAGGGTCTAGAAGGCTCTGGGGGCATTTAGAAGGGTCCTTGGTGGCTCTAGAAGGGTCTGGGGACCATTAGAGGAGCCCTGGGGTCCTCTAGAAGGGTCTGGGGGATTTTAGAAGGGTCCTGAGGAGCTCTAGAAGGGTCTGGTGGCTTTTACAAGGGTCCTGGGGGAATCTAGAAGGGTCTGGGGGCTTTTAGAAGGGTCCTGCGTGTCTCTAGAAGGGTCTGGGGGCTTTTAGAAGGGCCCTGGAGGACTCTAGAAGGCTCTGGGTTCTTTGAGAAGGGTCGTCGGGAGGTCTAGAATTGTCTGGGGGCTTTTAGAAAGGTCCTGGGAGGCTCTAGAAGGGTCTGGGGGCTTTTAGAAGAGTCCTGCGTGTCTCTAGAAGGGTCTGGGGGCTTTTAGAAGGGTCCTTGGGGGCTCTAGAAGGGTGTGGGGACCACTAGAGGAGCCCTGGGGGCCTCTAGAGGGGTCTGGGGTATTTTAGAAGGGTCCTGGGGAGCTCTAGAAGGGTCTGGGGGCTTTTAGAAGGGTCCTGGGAGACTCTAGAAGGGTCTGGGGTCATTTAGAAGGGTCCTGCCGGTCTCTAGAAGGGTCTGGGGGCTTTCAGAAGGGTCCTGGGGGGCTCTAGAAGGGTCTGGGTGCTTTTAGAAGGGTCCTGGGGTGCTCTAGAAGGGTGTGAGTGCTTTTAGAATGGTCCTGGGGGCATCTAGAAGGCTCTGGGGGCTTTTAGAAGTGTCCTGTCGGCCTCTAGAAGTGTCTGAGGGATTTTAGAAGGGTCCTGGGAGGCTCTGGAATGGTCTGGGTGCTTTTAGAAGGATTCGGGGAGGGTCTAGAAGAGTCTGGGGGCATTTAGAAGGGTCCTGTGGGGCTCTAGAAGGGTCTGGGTGCTTTTAGAAGGGTCCTGGGGGGCTCTAGAAGGGTCTGGGTGCTTTTAGAAGGGTCCTGGGGAGCTCTAGAAGGGTCTGGGGTCTTTTAGAAGTGTCCTGGTTGGCGCTAAAAGTGTCTGGGTGCATTTAGAAGGGTCCTGGGGAGCTCTAGAAGGGTCTGGGGGCTTTCAGAAGGGTCCTGGGGGCCTCTAGAAGGGTCTGGAGGCTTTTAGAAGAGTTCTGGGGGGCTCTAGAAGGGTCTGGGGGCATTCAGAAGGGTCCTGGGGGCCTCTAGAAGGGTCTGGATGCTTTTAGAAGAGTCCTGGGGGGCTCTAGAAGGGTGTGGGGACCACTAGAGGAGCCCTGGGGGCCTCTAGAGGGGTCTGGGGTATTTTAGAAGGGTCCTGGGGAGCTCTAGAAGGGTCTGGGGGCTTTTAGAAAGGTCCTGGGAGACTCTAGAAGGGTCTGGGGGCATTTAGAAGGGTCCTGCGTGTCTCTAGAAGGGTCTGGGGGCTTTTAGAAGGGTCCTTGGGGGCTCTAGAAGGGTGTGGGGACCACTAGAGGAGCTATGGGGGCCTCTAGAGGGGTCTGGGGTATTTTAGAAGGGTCCTGGGGAGCTCTAGAAGGGTCTGGGGGCTTTTAGAAGGGTCCTGGGAGACTCTAGAAGGGTCTGGGGGCATTTAGAAGGGTCCTGCGGGTCTCTAGAAGGGTCTGGGGGCTTTTAGAAGGGTCCTGGGGGGCTCTAGAAGGGTCTGGGGGCTTTTAGAAGGGTCCTGGGGTGCTCTTGAAGGGTGTGAGGGCTTTTAGAATGGTCCTGGGGGCAACTAGAAGGCTCTGGGGGCTTTTAGAAGTGTCCTGTGGGCCTCTAGAAGTGTCTGAGGGATTTTAGAAGGGTCCTGGGAGGCTCTGGAATGGTCTGGGTGCTTTTAGAAGGATTCGGGGAGGGTCTAGAAGAGTCTGGGGGCATTTAGAAGGGTCCTGTGGGGCTCTAGAAGGGTCTGGGTGCTTTTAGAAGGGTCCTGCGTGTCTCTAGAAGGGTCTGGGTGCTTTTAGAAGGGTCCTGGGGAGCTCTAGAAGGGTCTGGGGTCTTTTAGAAGGGTCCTGGGTGGCGCTAAAAGTGTCTGGGTGCATTTAGAAGGGTCCTGGGGAGCTCTAGAAGGGTCTGGGGGCTTTTACAAGGGTCCTGGGTGAATCTAGAAGGGTCTGGGGTCTTTTAGATGGGTCCTGCGTGTCTCTAGAAGGGTCTGGGGGCTTTTAGAAGGGCCCTGGAGGACTCTAGAAGGCTCTGGGGTCTTTGAGAAGGGTCCTCGGGAGGTCTAGAATTGTCTGGGGTCTTTTAGAAAGGTCCTGGGAGGCTCTAGAAGGGTCTGGGGGCTTTTAGAAGGGTCCTTGGGGGCTCTAGAAGGGTGTGGGGACCACTAGAGGAGCCCTGGGGGCCTCTAGAGGGGTCTGGCGTATTTTAGAAGGGTCCTGGGGAGCTCTAGAAGGGTCTGGGGGCTTTTAGAAGGGTCCTGGGAGACTCTAGAAGGGTCTGGGGTCATTTAGAAGGGTCCTGCGGGTCTCTAGAAGGGTCTGGGGGCTTTCAGAAGGGTCCTGGGGGGCTCTAGAAGGGTCTGGGTGCTTTTAGAAGGGTCCTGTGGGCCTCTAGAAGTGTCTGAGGGATTTTAGAAGGGTCCTGGGAGGCTCTGGAATGGTCTGGGTGCTTTTAGAAGGATTCGGGGAGGGTCTAGAAGAGTCTGGGGGCATTTAGAAGGGTCCTGTGGGGCTCTAGAAGGGTCTGGGTGCTTTTAGAAGGGTCCTGGGGTGCTCTAGAAGGGTGTGAGGGCTTTTAGAATGGTCCTGGGGGCATCTAGAAGGCTCTGGGGGCTTTTAGAAGTGTCCTGTGGGCCTCTAGAAGTGTCTGAGGGATTTTAGAAGGGTCCTGGGAGGCTCTGGAATGGTCTGGGTGCTTTTAGAAGGATTCGGGGAGGGTCTAGAAGAGTCTGGGGGCATTTAGAAGGGTCCTGTGGGGCTCTAGAAGGGTCTGGGTGCTTTTAGAAGGGTCCTGGGGGGCTCTAGAAGGGTCTGGGTGCTTTTAGAAGGGTCCTGGGGAGCTCTAGAAGGGTCTGGGGTCTTTTAGAAGGGTCCTGGGTGGCGCTAAAAGTGTCTGGGTGCATTTAGAAGGGTCCTGGGGAGCTCTAGAAGGGTCTGGGGGCTTTCAGAAGGGTCCTGGGGGCCTCTAGAAGGGTCTGGATGCTTTTAGAAGAGTTCTGGGGGGCTCTAGAAGGGTCTGGGGGCATTCAGAATCGTCCTGGGGGCTATAGAAGGGTCTGGATGCTTTTAGAAGAGTCCTGGGGGGCTCTAGAAGGGTGTGGGGACCACTAGAGGAGCCCTGGGGGCCTCTAGAGGGGTCTGGGGTATTTTAGAAGGGTCCTGGGGAGCTCTAGAAGTGTCTGGGGGCTTTTAGAAGGGTCCTGGGAGACTCTAGAAGGGTCTGGGGGCATTTAGAAGGGTCCTGCGTGTCTCTAGAAGGGTCTGGGGGCTTTTAGAAGGGTCCTTGGGGGCTCTAGAAGGGTGTGGGGACCACTAGAGGAGCTATGGGGGCCTCTAGAGGGGTCTGGGGTATTTTAGAAGGGTCCTGGGGAGCTCTAGAAGGGTCTGGGGGCTTTTAGAAGGGTCCTGGGAGACTCTAGAAAGGTCTGGGGTCATTTAGAAGGGTCCTGCGGGTCTCTAGAAGGGTCTGGGGGCTTTTAGAAGGGTCCTGGGGGGCTCTAGAAGGGTCTGGGGGCTTTTACAAGGGTCCTGGGTGAATCTAGAAGGGTCTGGTGTCTTTTAGATGGGTCCTGCGTGTCTCTAGAAGGGTCTGGGGGCTTTTAGAAGGGCCCTGGAGGAATCTAGAAGGCTCTGGGGTCTTTGAGAAGGGTCCTCGGGAGGTCTAGAATTGTCTGGGGTCTTTTAGAAAGGTCCTGGGAGGCTCTAGAAGGGTCTGGGGGCTTTTAGAAGAGTCCTGCGTGTCTCTAGAAGGGTCTGGGGGCTTTTAGAAGGGTCCTTGGGGGCTCTAGAAGGGTGTGGGGACCACTAGAGGAGCCCTGGGGGCCTCTAGAGGGGTCTGGCGTATTTTAGAAGGGTCCTGGGGAGCTCTAGAAGGGTCTGGGGGCTTTTAGAAGGGTCCTGGGAGACTCTAGAAGGGTCTGGGGTCATTTAGAAGGGTCCTGCGGGTCTCTAGAAGGGTCTGGGGGCTTTCAGAAGGGTCCTGGGGGGCTCTAGAAGGGTCTGGGTGCTTTTAGAAGGGTCCTGTGGGCCTCTAGAAGTGTCTGAGGGATTTTAGAAGGGTCCTGGGAGGCTCTGGAATGGTCTGGGTGCTTTTAGAAGGATTCGGGGAGGGTCTAGAAGAGTCTGGGGGCATTTAGAAGGGTCCTGTGGGGCTCTAGAAGGGTCTGGGGGCTTTTAGAAGGGTCCTGCGTGTCTCTAGAAGGGTCTGGGTGCTTTTAGAAGGGTCCTGGGGAGCTCTAGAAGGGTCTGGGGTCTTTTAGAAGGGTCCTGGGTGGCGCTAAAAGTGTCTGGGTGCATTTAGAAGGGTCCTGGGGAGCTCTAGAAGGGTCTGGGGGCTTTTACAAGGGTCCTGGGGGAATCTAGAAGGGTCTGGGGGCTTTTAGATGGGTCCTGCGTGTCTCTAGAAGGGTCTGGGGGCTTTTAGAAGGGCCCTGGATGACTCTAGAAGGCTCTGGGGTCTTTGAGAAGGGTCCTCGGGAGGTCTAGAATTGTCTGGGGTCTTTTAGAAAGGTCCTGGGAGGCTCTAGAAGGGTCTGGGGGCTTTTAGAAGAGTCCTGCGTGTCTCTAGAAGGGTCTGGGGGCTTTTAGAAGGGTCCTTGGGGGCTCTAGAAGGGTGTGGGGACCACTAGAGGAGCCCTGGGGGCCTCTAGAGGGGTCTGGGGTATTTTAGAAGGGTCCTGGGGAGCTCTAGAAGGGTCTGGGGGCTTTTAGAAGGGTCCTGGGAGACTCTAGAAGGGTCTGGGGGCATTTAGGAGGGTCCTGCGGGTCTCTAGAAGGGTCTGGGGGCTTTCAGAAGGGTCCTGGGGGGCTCTAGAAGGGTCTGGGTGCTTTTAGAAGGGTCCTGGGGTGCTCTAGAAGGGTGTGAGGGCTTTTAGAATGGTCCTGGGGGCATCTAGAAGGCTCTGGGGGCTTTTAGAAGTGTCCTGTGGGCCTCTAGAAGTGTCTGAGGGATTTTAGAAGGGTCCTGGGAGGCTCTGGAATGGTCTGGGTGCTTTTAGAAGGATTCGGGGAGGGTCTAGAAGAGTCTGGGGGCATTTAGAAGGGTCCTGTGGGGCTCTAGAAGGGTCTGGGTGCTTTTAGAAGGGTCCTGCGTGTCTCTAGAAGGGTCTGGGTGCTTTTAGAAGGGTCCTGGGGAGCTCTAGAAGGGTCTGGGGTCTTTTAGAAGGGTCCTGGGTGGCGCTAAAAGTGTCTGGGTGCATTTAGAAGGGTCCTGGGGAGCTCTAGAAGGGTCTGGGGGCTTTCAGAAGGGTCCTGGGGGCCTCTAGAAGGGTCTGGAGGCTTTTAGAAGAGTTCTGGGGGGCTCTAGAAGGGTCTGGGGGCATTCAGAATGGTCCTGGGGGCCTCTAGAAGGGTCTGGATGCTTTTAGAAGAGTCCTGGGGGGCTCTAGATGGGTCTGGGGACATTTAGAGTGGTCCTGGGGGGCTCTAGAAGGGTCTGGGTTAGTTTAGATAGGTCCTGGGGGGCTCTAGAAGGGTCTGGGGGCATTCAGAATGGTCCTGGGGGCTATAGAAGGGTCTGGATGCTTTTAGAAGAGTCCTGGGGAGCTCTAGAAGGGTCTGGGGGCTTTTAGAAGGGTCCTGGGAGACTCTAGAAGGGTCTGGGGGCATTTAGAAGGGTCCTGCGTGTCTCTAGAAGGGTCTGGGGGCTTTTAGAAGGGTCCTTGGGGGCTCTAGAAGGGTGTGGGGACCACTAGAGGAGCTATGGGGGCCTCTAGAGGGGTCTGGGGTATTTTAGAAGGGTCCTGGGGAGCTCTAGAAGGGTCTGGGGGCTTTTAGAAGGGTCCTGGGAGACTCTAGAAGGGTCTGGGGGCATTTAGAAGGGTCCTGCGGGTCTCTAGAAGGGTCTGGGGGCATTTAGAAGGGTCCTGGGGGGCTCTAGAAGGGTCTGGGGGCTTTTAGAAGGGTCCTGGGGTGCTCTTGAAGGGTGTGAGGGCTTTTAGAATGGTCCTGGGGGCATCTAGAAGGCTCTGGGGGCTTTTAGAAGTGTCCTGTGGGCCTCTAGAAGTGTCTGAGGGATTTTAGAAGGGTCCTGGGAGGCTCTGGAATGGTCTGGGTGCTTTTAGAAGGATTCGGGGAGGGTCTAGAAGAGTCTGGGGGCATTTAGAAGGGTCCTGTGGGGCTCTAGAAGGGTCTGGGTGCTTTTAGAAGGGTCCTGCGTGTCTCTAGAAGGGTCTGGGTGCTTTTAGAAGGGTCCTGGGGAGCTCTAGAAGGGTCTGGGGTCTTTTAGAAGGGTCCTGGGTGGCGCTAAAAGTGTCTGGGTGCATTTAGAAGGGTCCTGGGGAGCTCTAGAAGGGTCTGGGGGCTTTTACAAGGGTCCTGGGGGAATCTAGAAGGGTCTGGGGGCTTTTAGATGGGTCCTGCGTGTCTCTAGAAGGGTCTGGGGGCTTTTAGAAGGGCCCTGGAGGACTCTAGAAGGCTCTGGGGTCTTTGAGAAGGGTCCTCGGGAGGTCTAGAATTGTCTGGGGTCTTTTAGAAAGGTCCTGGGAGGCTCTAGAAGGGTCTGGGGGCTTTTAGAAGAGTCCTGCGTGTCTCTAGAAGGGTCTGGGGGCTTTTAGAAGGGTCCTTGGGTGCTCTAGAAGGGTGTGGGGACCACTAAAAGAGCCCTGGGGGCCTCTAGAGGGGTCTGGGGTATTTTAGAAGGGTCCTGGGGAGCTCTAGAAGGGTCTGGGGGCTTTTAGAAGGGTCCTGGGAGACTCTAGAAGGGTCTGGGGTCATTTAGAAGGGTCCTGCGGGTCTCTAGAAGGGTCTGGGGGCTTTCAGAAGGGTCCTGGGGGGCTCTAGAAGGGTCTGGGTGCTTTTAGAAGGGTCCTGTGGGCCTCTAGAAGTGTCTGAGAGATTTTAGAAGGGTCCTGGGAGGCTCTGGAATGGTCTGGGTGCTTTTAGAAGGATTCGGGGAGGGTCTAGAAGAGTCTGGGGGCATTTAGAAGGGTCCTGTGGGGCTCTAGAAGGGTCTGGGGGCTTTTAGAAGGGTCCTGCGTGTCTCTAGAAGGGTCTGGGTGCTTTTAGAAGGGTCCTGGGGAGCTCTAGAAGGGTCTGGGGGCTTTTACAAGGGTCCTGGGTGGCGCTAAAAGTGTCTGGGTGCATTTAGAAGGGTCCTGGGGAGCTCTAGAAGGGTCTGGGGGCTTTCAGAAGGGTCCTGGGGGGCTCTAGAAGGGTCTGGGTGCTTTTAGAAGGGTCCTGGGGTGCTCTAGAAGGGTGTGAGGGCTTTTAGAATGGTCCTGGGGGCATCTACAAGGCTCTGGGGGCTTTTAGAAGTGTCCTGTGGGCCTCTAGAAGTGTCTGAGGGATTTTAGAAGGGTCCTGGGAGGCTCTGGAATGGTCTGGGTGCTTTTAGAAGGATTCGGGGAGGGTCTAGAAGAGTCTGGGGGCATTTAGAAGGGTCCTGTGGGGCTCTAGAAGGGTCTGGGTGCTTTTAGAAGGGTCCTGGGGGGCTCTAGAAGGGTCTGGGTGCTTTTAGAAGGGTCCTGGGGAGCTCTAGAAGGGTCTGGAGGCTTTTAGAAGAGTTCTGGGGGGGCTCTAGAAGGGTCTGGGGGCATTCAGAATGGTCCTGGGGGGCCTCTAGAAGGGTCTGGATGCTTTTAGAAGAGTCCTGGGGGGCTCTAGATGGGTCTGGGGACATTTAGAGTGGTCCTGGGGGGCTCTAGAAGGGTCTGGGGTAGTTTAGATAGGTCCTGGGGAGCTCTAGAAGGGTCTGGGTGCTTTTAGAAGGGTCCTGGGAGACTCTAGAAGGGTCTGAGTGCTTTTAGAAGGGTCCTTCGGGTCTCTAGAAGGGTCTGGGTTCTTTTAGAATGGTCCTGGGGGGCTCTAGAAGGGTGTGAGGTATTTTAAATGGGTCCTGGGAGGCTCTAGAAGGGTCTGGTTTCTTTTAGAAAGATTCGGGGAGGGTCTAGAAGGGTCTGGGGGCTTTTAGAAGGGTCCTGGGGGCCTCTAGAAGGGTCTGGAGTCTTTTAGAAGAGTTCCGGGGGGCTCTAGAAGGGTCTGGGGGCATTCAGAAGGGTCCTTCGGGCCTCTAGAAGGGTCTGGAGTCTATTAGAAGAGTCCTGGGGGGCTCTAGATGGGTCTGGGGTCATTTAGAAGGGTCCTGGGGGGCTCTAGAAGGGTCTGGGGTCTTTCAGAAGTGTCCTGGGGGGGCTCTAGAAGGGTCTGGGGGCTTTTAGAAGGGTCCTGGGTCATCTAGAATGGTCTGGGGGCTTTTAGAAAGGTCCTGGGAGGATCCAGATGGGTCTGGGTGGTTTTAGAAGGATCCGGTGATGGTCTAGAAGGGTCTGGGTGCTTTTAGAAGGGTCCTGGGGGGCTCTACAAATGTCTGGAGGATTTTAGAAGGATCCGGGGAGGCTCTAGAAGTGTCTGGCGGCTTTTAGAAGGGTCCTTGGGAGCTCTTGAAGGGTCTGGGTGCTTTCAGAAGGGTCCTGGGGGCCTCTAGAAGGGTCTGGGTGCTTTCAGAAAGGTCCTGGGTGGCTCTAGAAGGGTCTGGGGGCTTTTAGAAGGTTCCTGTGGGGCTGTAGAAGGGTCTGGGGGCTTTTAGATTGGTCCTGGGGGGCTCTAGAAGGGTCCGTGGGCTTTTAGAATGGTCCGTGGAGGCTCTAGAAGGGTCTGGGTGCTTTTAGAAGGGTCCTGGGGGGCTCTAGAAGGGTCTGGGGTCTATTAGAAGGATCCGGGGAGGGTCTAGAAGGCTCTGTGGGCATTTAGAAGGGTTATTGGTGGCTCTAGAAGGGTCTGGGGACCGTTAGAGGAGCCCTGGGGTCCTCTAGAAGGGTCTGGGGGATTTTAGAAGGGTCCTGAGGAGCTCTAGAAGGGTCTGGGGGCTTTTACAAGGGTCCTGGGGGAATCTAGAAGGGTCTGGGGGCTTTTAGAAGGGTCCTGCGTGTCTCTAGAAGGGTCTGGGGGCTTTTAGAAGGGCCCTGGAGGACTCTAGAAGGCTCTGGGGTCTTTGAGAAGGGTCCTCGGGAGGTCTAGAATTGTCTGGGGGCTTTTAGAAAGGTCCTGGGAGGCTCTAGAAGGGTCTGGGGGCTTTTAGAAGAGTCCTGCGTGTCTCTAGAAGGGTCTGGGGGCTTTTAGAAGGGTCCTTGGGGGCTCTAGAAGGGTGTGGGGACCACTAGAGGAGCTATGGGGGCCTCTAGAGGGGTCTGGGGTATTTTAGAAGGGTCCTGGGGAGCTCTAGAAGGGTCTGGGGGCTTTTAGAAGGGTCCTGGGAGACTCTAGAAGGGTCTGGGGTCATTTAGAAGGGTCCTGCGGGTCTCTAGAAGGGTCTGGGGGCTTTTAGAAGGGTCCTGGGGGGCTCTAGAAGGGTCTGGGGGCTTTTAGAAGGGTCCTGGGGTGCTCTTGAAGGGTGTGAGGGCTTTTAGAATGGTCCTGGGGGCATCTAGAAGGCTCTGGGGGCTTTTAGAAGTGTCCTGTGGGCCTCTAGAAGTGTCTGAGGGATTTTAGAAGGGTCCTGGGAGGCTCTGGAATGGTCTGGGTGCTTTTAGAAGGATTCGGGGAGGGTCTAGAAGAGTCTGGGGGCATTTAGAAGGGTCCTGTGGGGCTCTAGAAGGGTCTGGGTGCTTTTAGAAGGGTCCTGGGGGGCTCTAGAAGGGTCTGGGTGCTTTTAGAAGGGTCCTGGGGAGCTCTAGAAGGGTCTGGGGTCTTTTAGAAGGGTCCTGGGTGGCGCTAAAAGTGTCTGGGTGCATTTAGAAGGGTCCTGGGGAGCTCTAGAAGGGTCTGGGAGCTTTTACAAGGGTCCTGGGTGAATCTAGAAGGGTCTGGGGGCTTTTAGATGGGTCCTGCGTGTCTCTAGAAGGGTCTGGGGGCTTTTAGAAGGGCCCTGGAGGACTCTAGAAGGCTCTGGGGTCTTTGAGAAGGGTCCTCGGGAGGTCTAGAATTGTCTGGGGGCTTTTAGAAAGGTCCTGGGAGGCTCTAGAAGGGTCTGGGGGCTTTTAGAAGAGTCCTGCGTGTCTCTAGAAGGGTCTGGGGGCTTTTAGAAGGGTCCTTGGGGGCTCTAGAAGGGTGTGGGGACCACTAGAGGAGCCCTGGGGGCCTCTAGAGGGGTCTGGGGTATTTTAGAAGGGTCCTGGGGAGCTCTAGAAGGGTCTGGGGGCTTTTAGAAGGGTCCTGGAGACTCTAGAAGGGTCTGGGGTCATTTAGAAGGGTCCTGCGGGTCTCTAGAAGGGTCTGGGGCTTTCAGAAGGGTCCTGGGGGGCTCTAGAAGGGTCTGGGTGCTTTTAGAAGGGTCCTGTGGGCCTCTAGAAGTGTCTGAGGGATTTTAGAAGGGTCCTGGGAGGCTCTGGAATGGTCTGGGTGCTTTTAGAAGGATTCGGGGAGGGTCTAGAAGAGTCTGGGGGCATTTAGAAGGGTCCTGTGGGGCTCTAGAAGGGTCCTGGGGGCTTTTAGAAGGGTCCTGCGTGTCTCTAGAAGGGTCTGGGTGCTTTTAGAAGGGTCCTGGGGAGCTCTAGAAGGGTCTGGGGTCTTTTAGAAGGGTCCTGGGTGGCGCTAAAAGTGTCTGGGTGCATTTAGAAGGGTCCTGGGGAGCTCTAGAAGGGTCTGGGGGCTTTTACAAGGGTCCTGGGGGAATCTAGAAGGGTCTGGGGCTTTTAGATGGGTCCTGCGTGTCTCTAGAAGGGTCTGGGGGCTTTTAGAAGGGCCCTGGATGACTCTAGAAGGCTCTGGGGTCTTTGAGAAGGGTCCTCGGGAGGTCTAGAATTGTCTGGGGTCTTTTAGAAAGGTCCTGGGAGGCTCTAGAAGGGTCTGGGGGCTTTTAGAAGAGTCCTGCGTGTCTCTAGAAGGGTCTGGGGGCTTTTAGAAGGGTCCTTGGGGGCTCTAGAAGGGTGTGGGGACCACTAGAGGAGCCCTGGGGGCCTCTAGAGGGGTCTGGGGTATTTTAGAAGGGTCCTGGGGGAGCTCTAGAAGGGTCTGGGGGCTTTTAGAAGGGTCCTGGGAGACTCTAGAAGGGTCTGGGGGCATTTAGGAGGGTCCTGCGGGTCTCTAGAAGGGTCTGGGGGCTTTCAGAAGGGTCCTGGGGGGCTCTAGAAGGGTCTGGGTGCTTTTAGAAGGGTCCTGGGGTGCTCTAGAATGGTGTGAGGGCTTTTAGAATGGTCCTGGGGGCATCTAGAAGGCTCTGGGGGCTTTTAGAAGTGTCCTGTGGGCCTCTAGAAGTGTCTGAGGGATTTTAGAAGGGTCCTGGGAGGCTCTGGAATGGTCTGGGTGCTTTTAGAAGGATTCGGGGAGGGTCTAGAAGAGTCTGGGGGCATTTAGAAGGGTCCCTGTGGGGCTCTAGAAGGGTCTGGGTGCTTTTAGAAGGGTCCTGGGGGGCTCTAGAAGGGTCTGGGTGCTTTTAGAAGGGTCCTGGGGAGCTCTAGAAGGGTCTGGGGTCTTTTAGAAGGGTCCTGGGTGGCGCTAAAAGTGTCTGGGTGCATTTAGAAGGGTCCTGGGGAGCTCTAGAAGGGTCTGGGGGCTTTCAGAAGGGTCCTGGGTGCCTCTAGAAGGGTCTGGAGGCTTTTAGAAGAGTTCTGGGGGGCTCTAGAAGGGTCTGGGGGCATTCAGAATGGTCCTGGGGGCCTCTAGAAGCGTCTGGATGCTTTTAGAAGAGTCCTGGGGGGCTCTAGATGGGTCTGGGGACATTTAGAGTGGTCCTGGGGGGCTCTAGAAGGGTCTGGGGTAGTTTAGATAGGTCCTGGGGAGCTCTAGAAGGGTCTGGGTGCTTTTAGAAGGGTCCTGGGAGACTCTGGAAGGGTCTGAGTGCTTTTAGAAGGGTCTATCGGGTCTCTAGAAGGGTCTGGGTTCTTTTAGAATGGTCCTGGGGGGCTCTAGAAGGGTGTGAGGTATTTTAAAAGGGTCCTGGGAGGCTCTAGAAGGGTCTGGTTGCTTTTAGAAAGATTCGGGGAGGGTCTAGAAGGGTCTGGTGTCTTTTAGAAGGGTCCTGGGGGCATCTAGAAGGGTCTGGAGTCTTTTAGAAGAGTTCCGGGGGGCTCTAGAAGGGTCTGGGGGCATTCAGAAGGGTCCTGGGGGCCTCTAGAAGGGTCTGGAGTCTATTAGAAGAGTCCTGGGGGGCTCTAGATGGGTCTGGGGTCATTTAGAAGGGTCCTGGGGGGCTCTAGAAGGGTCTGGGGGCTTTCAGAAGTGTCCTGGGGGGCTCTAGAAGGGTCTGGGGGCTTTTAGAAGGGTCCTGGGTCATCTAGAATGGTCTGGGGGCTTTTAGAAAGGTCCTGGGAGGATCCAGATGGGTCTGGGTGGTTTTAGAAGGATCCGGTGATGGTCTAGAAGGGTCTGGGTGCTTTTAGAAGGGTCCTGGGGGGCTCTACAAATGTCTGGAGGATTTTAGAAGGATCCGGGGAGGCTCTAGAAGTGTCTGGCGGCTTTTAGAAGGGTCCTTGGGAGCTCTTGAAGGGTCTGGGTGCTTTCAGAAGGGTCCTGGGGGCCTCTAGAAGGGTCTGGGTGCTTTCAGAAAGGTCCTGGGTGGCTCTAGAAGGGTCTGGGGGCTTTTAGAAGGTTCCTGTGGGGCTGTAGAAGGGTCTGGGGGCTTTTAGATTGGTCCTGGGGGGCTCTAGAAGGGTCCGTGGGCTTTTAGAATGGTCCGTGGAGGCTCTAGAAGGGTCTGGGTGCTTTTAGAAGGGTCCTGGGGGGCTCTAGAAGGGTCTGGGGGCTATTAGAAGGATCCGGGGAGGGTCTAGAAGGCTCTGTGGGCATTTAGAAGGGTTATTGGTGGCTCTAGAAGGGTCTGGGGACCGTTAGAGGAGCCCTGGGGTCCTCTAGAAGGGTCTGGGGGATTTTAGAAGGGTCCTGAGGAGCTCTAGAAGGGTCTGGGGGCTTTTACAAGGGTCCTGGGGGAATCTAGAAGGGTCTGGGGGCTTTTAGAAGGGTCCTGCGTGTCTCTAGAAGGGTCTGGGGGCTTTTAGAAGGGCCCTGGAGGACTCTAGAAGGCTCTGGGGTCTTTGAGAAGGGTCCTCGGGAGGTCTAGAATTGTCTGGGGGCTTTTAGAAAGGTCCTGGGAGGCTCTAGAAGGGTCTGGGGGCTTTTAGAAGAGTCCTGCGTGTCTCTAGAAGGGTCTGGGGGCTTTTAGAAGGGTCCTTGGGGGCTCTAGAAGGGTGTGGGGACCACTAGAGGAGCCCTGGGGGCCTCTAGAGGGGTCTGGGGTATTTTAGAAGGGTCCTGGGGAGCTCTAGAAGGGTCTGGGGGCTTTTAGAAAGGTCCTGGGAGGCTCTAGAAGGGTCTGGGGGCATTTAGAAGGGTCCTGCGTGTCTCTAGAAGGGTCTGGGGGCTTTCAGAAGGGTCCTTGGGGGCTCTAGAAGGGTGTGGGGACCACTAGAGGAGCCCTGGGGGCCTCTAGAGGGGTCTGGGGTATTTTAGAAGGGTCCTGGGGAGCTCTAGAAGGGTCTGGGGGTTTTTAGAAGGGTCCTGGGAGACTCTAGAAGGGTCTGGGGGCATTTAGAAGGGTCCTGCGGGTCTCTAGAAGGGTCTGGGGGCTTTCAGAAGGGTCCTGGGGGGCTCTAGAAGGGTCTGGGTGCTTTTAGAAGGGTCCTGTGGGCCTCTAGAAGTGTCTGAGGGATTTTAGAAGGGTCCTGGGAGGCTCTGGAATGGTCTGGGTGCTTTTAGAAGGATTCGGGGAGGGTCTAGAAGAGTCTGGGGGCATTTAGAAGGGTCCTGTGGGGCTCTAGAAGGGTCTGGGGGCTTTTAGAAGGGTCCTGCGTGTCTCTAGAAGGGTCTGGGTGCTTTTAGAAGGGTCCTGGGGAGCTCTAGAAGGGTCTGGGGTCTTTTAGAAGGGTCCTGGGTGGCGCTAAAAGTGTCTGGGTGCATTTAGAAGGGTCCTGGGGAGCTCTAGAAGGGTCTGGGGGCTTTTACAAGGGTCCTGGGGGAATCTAGAAGGGTCTGGGGGCTTTTAGATGGGTCCTGCGTGTCTCTAGAAGGGTCTGGGGGCTTTTAGAAGGGCCCTGGATGACTCTAGAAGGCTCTGGGGTCTTTGAGAAGGGTCCTCGGGAGGTCTAGAATTGTCTGGGGTCTTTTAGAAAGGTCCTGGGAGGCTCTAGAAGGGTCTGGGGGCTTTTAGAAGAGTCCTGCGTGTCTCTAGAAGGGTCTGGGGGCTTTTAGAAGGGTCCTTGGGGGCTCTAGAAGGGTGTGGGGACCACTAGAGGAGCCCTGGGGGCCTCTAGAGGGGTCTGGGTTATTTTAGAAGGCTCCTGGGGGGGCTCTAGAAGGGTCTGGGTGCTTTTAGAAGGGTCCTGGGGGGCTCTAGAAGGGTCTGGGGTCTTTTAGAATGGTCCTGGGTGGCGCTAAAAGTGTCTGGGTGCATTTAGAAGGGTCCTGGGGAGCTCTAGAAGGGTCTGGGGGCTTTCAGAAGGGTCCTGGGGGCCTCTAGAAGGGTCTGGAGGCTTTTAGAAGAGTTCTGGGGGGCTCTAGAAGGGTCTGGGGGCATTCAGAATGGTCCTGGGGGCCTCTAGAAGGGTCTGGATGCTTTTAGAAGAGTCCTGGGGGGCTCTAGATGGGTCTGGGGACATTTAGAGTGGTCCTGGGGGGCTCTAGAAGGGTCTGGGGTAGTTTAGATAGGTCCTGGGGAGCTCTAGAAGGGTCTGGGTGCTTTTAGAAGGGTCCTGGGAGACTCTAGAAGGGTCTGAGTGCTTTTAGAAGGGTCCTTCGGGTCTCTAGAAGGGTCTGGGTTCTTTTAGAATGGTCCTGGGGGGCTCTAGAAGGGTCTGGTTGCTTTTAAAAAGATTCGGGGAGGGTCTAGAAGGGTCTGGGGGCTTTTAGAAGGGTCCTGGGGGCATCTAGAAGGGTCTGGAGTCTTTTAGAAGAGTTCCGGGGGGCTCTAGAAGGGTCTGGGGGCATTCAGAAGGGTCCTGGGGGCCTCTAGAAGGGTCTGGAGTCTATTAGAAGAGTCCTGGGGGGCTCTAGATGGGTCTGGGGTCATTTAGAAGGGTCCTGGGGGGCTCTAGAAGGGTCTGGGGGCTTTCAGAAGTGTCCTGGGGGGCTCTAGAAGGGTCTGGGGGCTTTTAGAAGGGTCCTGGGTCATCTAGAATGGTCTGGGGGCTTCTAGAAAGGTCCTGGGAGGATCCAGATGGGTCTGGGTGGTTTTAGAAGGATCCGGTGATGGTCTAGAAGGGTCTGGGTGCTTTTAGAAGGGTCCTGGGGGGCTCTACAAATGTCTGGAGGATTTTAGAAGGATCCGGGGAGGCTCTAGAAGTGTCTGGCGGCTTTTAGAAGGGTCCTTGGGAGCTCTTGAAGGGTCTGGGTGCTTTCAGAAGGGTCCTGGGGGCCTCTAGAAGGGTCTGGGTGCTTTCAGAAAGGTCCTGGGTGGCTCTAGAAGGGTCTGGGGGCTTTTAGAAGGTTCCTGTGGGGCTGTAGAAGGGTCTGGGGGCTTTTAGATTGGTCCTGGGGGGCTCTAGAAGGGTCCGTGGGCTTTTAGAATGGTCCGTGGAGGCTCTAGAAGGGTCTGGGTGCTTTTAGAAGGGTCCTGGGGGGCTCTAGAAGGGTCTGGGGTCTATTAGAAGGATCCGGGGAGGGTCTAGAAGGCTCTGTGGGCATTTAAAAGGGTTATTGGTGGCTCTAGAAGGGTCTGGGGACCGTTAGAGGAGCCCTGGGGTCCTCTAGAAGGGTCTGGGGGATTTTAGAAGGGTCCTGAGGAGCTCTAGAAGGGTCTGGGGGCTTTTACAAGGGTCCTGGGGGAATCTAGAAGGGTCTGGGGGCTTTTAGAAGGGTCCTGCGTGTCTCTAGAAGGGTCTGGGGGCTTTTAGAAGGGCCCTGGAGGACTCTAGAAGGCTCTGGGGTCTTTGAGAAGGGTCCTCGGGAGGTCTAGAATTGTCTGGGGGCTTTTAGAAAGGTCCTGGGAGGCTCTAGAAGGGTCTGGGGGCTTTTAGAAGAGTCCTGCGTGTCTCTAGAAGGGTCTGGGGGCTTTTAGAAGGGTCCTTGGGGGCTCTAGAAGGGTGTGGGGACCACTAGAGGAGCCCTGGGGGCCTCTAGAGGGGTCTGGGGTATTTTAGAAGGGTCCTCGGGAGGTCTAGAATTGTCTGGGGGCTTTTAGAAAGGTCCTGGGAGGCTCTAGAAGGGTCTGGGGGCATTTAGAAGGGTCCTGCGTGTCTCTAGAAGGGTCTGGGGGCTTTTAGAAGGGTCCTTGGGGGCTCTAGAAGGGTGTGGGGACCACTAGAGGAGCCCTGGGGGCCTCTAGAGGGGTCTGGTGTATTTTAGAAGGGTCCTGGGGAGCTCTAGAAGGGTCTGGGGGCTTTTAGAAGGGTCCTGGGAGACTCTAGAAGGGTCTGGGGGCATTTAGAAGGGTCCTGCGGGTCTCTAGAAGGGTCTGGGGGCTTTTAGAAGGGTCCTGGGGGGCTCTAGAAGGGTCTGGGGGCTTTTAGAAGGGTCCTGGGGTGCTCTAGAAGGGTGTGAGGGCTTTTAGAATGGTCCTGGGGGAATCTAGAAGGCTCTGGGGGCTTTTAGAAGTGTCCTGTCGGCCTCTAGAAGTGTCTGAGGGATTTTAGAAGGGTCCTGGGAGGCTCTGGAATGGTCTGGGTGCTTTTAGAAGGATTCGGGGAGGGTCTAGAAGAGTCTGGGGGCATTTAGAAGGGTCCTGTGGGGCTCTAGAAGGGTCTGGGTGCTTTTAGAAGGGTCCTGGGGGGCTCTAGAAGGGTCTGGGTGCTTTTAGAAGGGTCCTGGGGAGCTCTAGAAGGGTCTGGGGTCTTTTAGAAGGGTCCTGGGTGGCGCTAAAAGTGTCTGGGTGCATTTAGAAGGGTCCTGGGGAGCTCTAGAAGGGTCTGGGGGCTTTCAGAAGGGTCCTGGGGGCCTCTAGAAGGGTCTGGAGGCTTTTAGAAGAGTTCTGGGGGGCTCTAGAAGGGTCTGGGGGCATTCAGAAGGGTCCTGGGGGCCTCTAGAAGGGTCTGGATGCTTTTAGAAGAGTCCTGGGGGGGTCTAGATGGGTCTGGGGACATTTAGAATGGTCCTGGGGGGCTCTAGAAGGGTCTGGGGGAGTTTAGATAGGTCCTGGGGAGCTCTAGAAGGGTCTGGGTGCTTTTAGAAGGGTCCTGGGAGACTCTAGAAGGGTCTGAGTGCTTTTAGAAGGGTCCTTCGGGTCTCTAGAAGGGTCTGGGTTCTTTTAGAATGGTCCTGGGGGGCTCTAGAAGGGTGTGAGGGATTTTAAAAGGGTCCTGGGAGGCTCTAGAAGGGTCTGGTTGCTTTTAGAAAGATTCGGGGAGGGTCTAGAAGGGTCTGGGGGCTTTTAGAAGGGTCCTGGGGGCATCTAGAAGGGTCTGGAGTCTTTTAGAAGAGTTCCGGGGGGCTCTAGAAGGGTCTGGGGGCATTCAGAAGGGTCCTGGGGGCCTCTAGAAGGGTCTGGAGTCTATTAGAAGAGTCCTGGGGGGCTCTAGATGGGTCTGGGGTCATTTAGAAGGGTCCTGGTTGGCTCTAGAAGGGTCTGGGGGCTTTCAGAAGTGTCCTGGGGGGCTCTAGAAGGGTCTGGGGGCTTTTAGAAGGGTCCTGGGTCATCTAGAATGGTCTGGGGGCTTTTAGAAAGGTCCTGGGAGGATCCAGATGGGTCTGGGTGGTTTGAGAAGGATCCGGTGATGGTCTAGAAGGGTCTGGGTGCTTTTAGAAGGCTCCTGTGGGGCTCTACAAAATGTCTGGAAAATTTTAGAAGGATCCGGGGAGGCTCTAGAAGTGTCTGGGTGCTTTTAGAAGGGTCCTTGGGAGCTCTAGAAGGGTCTGGGTGCTTTCAGAAGGGTCCTGGGGGCCTCTAGAAGGGTCTGGGTGCTTTCAGAAAGGTCCTGGGTGGCTCTAGAAAGGTCTGGGGGCTTTTAGAAGGTTCCTGTGGGGCTGTAGAAGGGTCTGGGGGCTTTTAGATTGGTCCTGGGGGGCTCTAGAAGGGTCCGAGGGCTTTTAGAATGGTCCGTGGAGGCTCTAGAAGGGTCTGGGTGCTTTTACAAGGGTCCTGGGGGGCTCTAGAAGGGTCTGGGGTCTATTAGAAGGATCCGAGGAGGGTCTAGAAGGCTCTGTGGGCATTTAGAAGGGTTATTGGTGGCTCTAGAAGGGTCTGGGGACCATTAGAGGAGCCCTGGGGTCCTCTAGAAGGGTCTGGGGGATTTTAGAAGGGTCCTGAGGAGCTCTAGAAGGGTCTGGGGGCTTTTACAATGGTCCTGGGGGAATCTAGAAGGGTCTGGGGGCTTTTAGAAGGGTCCTGCGTGTCTCTAGAAGGGGCTGGGGGCTTTTAGAAGGGCCCTGGAGGACTCTAGAAGGCTCTGGGGTCTTTGAGAAGGGTCCTCGGGAGGTCTAGAATTGTCTGGGGGCTTTTAGAAAGGTCCTGGGAGGCTCTAGAAGGGTCTGGGGGCTTTTAGAAGAGTCCTGCGTGTCTCTAGAAGGGTCTGGGGGCTTTTAGAAGGGTCCTTGGGGGCTCTAGAAGGGTGTGGGGACCACTAGAGGAGCCCTGGGGGCCTCTAGAGGGGTCTGGGGTATTTTAGAAGGGTCCTGGGGAGCTCTAGAAGGGTCTGGGGGCTTTTAGAAGGGTCCTGGGAGACTCTAGAAGGGTCTGGGGGCATTTAGAAGGGACCTGCGGGTCTCTAGAAGGGTCTGGGGGCTTTTAGAAGGGTCCTGGGGGGCTCTAGAAGGGTCTGGGGGCTTTTAGAAGGGTCCTGGGGTGCTCTAGAAGGGTGTGAGGGCTTTTAGAATGGTCCTGGGGGCATCTAGAAGGCTCTGGGGGCTTTTAGAAGTGTCCTGTGGGCCTCTAGAAGTGTCTGAGGGATTTTAGAAGGGTCCTGGGAGGCTCTGGAATGGTCTGGGTGCTTTTAGAAGGATTCGGGGAGGGTCTAGAAGAGTCTGGGGGCATTTAGAAGGGTCCTGTGGGGCTCTAGAAGGGTCTGGGTGCTTTTAGAAGGGTCCTGGGGGGCTCTAGAAGGGTCTGGGTGCATTTAGAAGGGTCCTGGGGAGCTCTAGAAGGGTCTGGGGTCTTTTAGAAGGGTCCTGGGTGGCGCTAAAAGTGTCTGGGTGCATTTAGAAGGGTCCTGGGGAGCTCTAGAAGGGTCTGGGTGCTTTCAGAAGGGTCCTGGGGGCCTCTAGAAGGGTCTGGAGGCTTTTAGAAGAGTTCCGGGGGGCTCTAGAAGGGTCTGGGGGCATTCAGAAGGGTCCTGGGGGCCTCTAGAAGGGTCTGGGTGCTTTTAGAAGGCTCCTGGGGGGCTCTACAAATGTCTGGAAAATTTTAGAAGGATCCGGGGAGGCTCTAGAAGTGTCTGGCGGCATTTAGAAGGGTCCTTGGGAGCTCTAGAAGGGTCTGGGTGCTTTCAGAAGGGTCCTGGGGGCCTCTAGAAAGGTCTGGGTGCTTTCAGAAAGGTCCTGGGTGGCTCTAGAAGGGTCTGGGGGCTTTTAGAAGGTTCCTGTGGGGCTGTAGAAGGGTCTGGGGGCTTTTAGATTGGTCCTGGGGGGCTCTAGAAGGGTCCGAGGGCTTTTAGAATGGTCCTTGGAGGCTCTAGAAGGGTCTGGGTGCTTTTACAAGGGTCCTGGGGGGCTCTAGAAGGGTCTGGGGTCTATTAGAAGGATCCGAGGAGGGTCTAGAAGGCTCTGTGGGCATTTAGAAGGGTTATTGGTGGCTCTAGAAGGGTCTGGGGACCATTAGAGGAGCCCTGGGGTCCTCTAGAAGGGTCTGGGGGATTTTAGAAGGGTCCTGAGGAGCTCTAGAAGGGTCTGGGGGCTTTTACAAGGGTCCTGGGGGAATCTAGAAGGGTCTGGGGGCTTTTAGAAGGGTCCTGCGTGTCTCTAGAAGGGTCTGGGGGCTTTTAGAAGGGCCCTGGAGGACTCTAGAAGGCTCTGGGGTCTTTGAGAAGGGTCCTCGGGAGGTCTAGAATTGTCTGGGGGCTTTTAGAAAGGTCCTGGGAGGCTCTAGAAGGGTCTGGGGGCTTTTAGAAGAGTCCTGCGTGTCTCTAGAAGGGTCTGGGGGCTTTTAGAAGGGTCCTTGGGGGCTCTAGAAGGGTGTGGGGACCACTAGAGGAGCCCTGGGGGCCTCTAGAGGGGTCTGGGGTATTTTAGAAGGGTCCTGGGGAGCTCTAGAAGGGTCTGGGGGCTTTTAGAAGGGTCCTGGGAGACTCTAGAAGGGTCTGGGGGCATTTAGAAGGGTCCTGCGGGTCTCTAGAAGGGTCTGGGGGCTTTTAGAAGGGTCCTGGGGGGCTCTAGAAGGGTCTGGGGGCTTTTAGAAGGGTCCTGGGGTGCTCTTGAAGGGTGTGAGGGCTTTTAGAATGGTCCTGGGGGCATCTAGAAGGCTCTGGGGGCTTTTAGAAGTGTCCTGTGGGCCTCTAGAAGTGTCTGAGGGATTTTAGAAGGGTCCTGGGAGGCTCTGGAATGGTCTGGGTGCTTTTAGAAGGATTCGGGGAGGGTCTAGAAGAGTCTGGGGGCATTTAGAAGGGTCCTGTGGGGCTCTAGAAGGGTCTGGGTGCTTTTAGAAGGGTCCTGGGGGGCTCTAGAAGGGTCTGGGTGCATTTAGAAGGGTCCTGGGGAGCTCTAGAAGGGTCTGGGGTCTTTTAGAAGGGTCCTGGGTGGCGCTAAAAGTGTCTGGGTGCATTTAGAAGGGTCCTGGGGAGCTCTAGAAGGGTCTGGGTGCTTTCAGAAGGGTCCTGGGGGCCTCTAGAAGGGTCTGGAGGCTTTTAGAAGAGTTCTGGGGGGCTCTAGAAGGGTCTGGGGGCATTCAGAAGGGTCCTGGGGGCCTCTAGAAGGGTCTGGATGCTTTTAGAAGAGTCCTGGGGGGGTCTAGATGGGTCTGGGGACATTTAGAATGGTCCTGGATGGCTCTAGAAGGGTCTGGGGGAGTTTAGATAGGTCCTGGGGGGCTCTAGAAGGGTCTGGGTGCTTTTAGAAGGGTCCTGGGAGACTCTAGAAGGGTCTGAGTGCTTTTAGAAGGGTCCTTCGGGTCTCTAGAAGGGTCTGGGTTCTTTTAGAATGGTCCTGGGGGGCTCTAGAAGGGTGTGAGGGATTTTAAAAGGGTCCTGGGAGGCTCTAGAAGGGTCTGGTTGCTTTTAGAAAGATTCGGGGAGGGTCTAGAAGGGTCTGGGGGCTTTTAGATGGGTCCTGGGGGCATCTAGAAGGGTCTGGAGGCTTTTAGAAGAGTTCTGGGGGGCTCTAGAAGGGTCTGGGGGCATTCAGAAGGGTCCTGGGGGCCTCTAGAAGGGTCTGGAGTCTATTAGAATAGTCCTGAGGGGCTCTAGATGGGTCTGGGGTCATTTAGAAGGGTCCTGGGGGGCTCTAGAAGGGTCTGGGGGCTTTCAGAATTGTCCTGGGGGGCTCTAGAAGGGTCTGGGGTCTTTTAGAAGGGTCCTGGGTCATCTAGAATGGTCTGGGGGCTTTTAGAAAGGTCCTGGGAGGATCCAGATGGGTCTGGGTGGTTTTAGAAGGATCCGGTGATGGTCTAGAAGGGTCTGGGTGCTTTTAGAAGGGTCCTGGGGGGCTCTACAAATGTCTGGAGGATTTTAGAAGGATCCGGGGAGGCTCTAGAAGTGTCTGGCGGCTTTTAGAAAGGTCCTTGGGAGCTCTAGAAGGGTCTGGGTGCTTTCAGAAGGGTCCTGGGGGCCTCTAGAAAGGTCTGGGTGCTTTCAGAAAGGTCCTGGGTGGCTCTAGAAGGGTCTGGGGGCTTTTAGAAGGGTCCTGTGGGGCTGTAGAAGGGTCTGGGGACTTTTAGAAGGGTTCTGGGGGGCTCTAGAAGGGTCCGTGGGCTTTTAGAATGGTCCGTGGAGGCTCTAGAAGGGTCTGGGTGCTTTTAGAAGGGTCCTGGGGGGCTCTAGAAGGGTCTGGGGTCTATTAGAAGGATCCGGGGAGGGTCTAGAAGGCTCTGTGGGCATTTAGAAGGGTTATTGGTGGCTCTAGAAGGGTCTGGGGACCATTAGAGGAGCCCTGGGGTCCTCTAGAAGGGTCTGGGGGATTTTAGAAGGGTCCTGAGGAGCTCTAGAAGGGTCTGGGGGCTTTTACAAGGGTCCTGCGTGTCTCTAGAAGGGTCAGGGGATTTTAGAAGGGCCCTGGAGGACTCTAGAATTCTCTGGGGTCTTTGAGAAGGGTACTCGGGAGGTCTAGAATTGTCTGGGGGCTTTTAGAAAGGTCCTGGGAGGCTCTAGAAGGGTCTGGGGGCTTTTAGAAGAGTCCTGCGTGTCTCTAGAAGGGTCTGGGGGCTTTTAGAAGGGTCCTTGGGGGCTCTAGAAGGGTGTGGGGACCACTAGAGGAGCCCTGGGGGCCTCTAGAGGGGTCTGGGGTATTTTAGAAGGGTCCTGGGGAGCTCTAGAAGGGTCTGGGGGCTTTTAGAAGGGTCCTGGGAGACTCTAGAAGGGTCTGGGGGCATTTAGAAGGGTCCTGGGGGGCTCTAGAAGGGTCTGGGGGCTTTTAGAAGGGTCCTGGGGGGCTCTAGAAGGGTGTGAGTGCTTTTAGAATGGTCCTGGGGGCATCTAGAAGGCTCTGGGGGCTTTTAGAAGTGTCCTGTGGGCCTCTAGAAGTGTCTGAGGGATTTTAGAAGGGTCCTGGGAGGCTCTGGAATGGTCTGGGTGCTTTTAGAAGGATTCGGGGAGGGTCTAGAAGAGTCTGGGGGCATTTAGAAGGGTCCTGTGGGGCTCTAGAAGGGTCTGGGTGCTTTTAGAAGGGTCCTGGGGGGCTCTAGAAGGGTCTGGGTGCATTTAGAAGGGTCCTGGGGAGCTCTAGAAGGGTCTGGGGTCTTTTAGAAGGGTCCTGGGTGGCGCTAAAAGTGTCTGGGTGCATTTAGAAGGGTCCTGGGGAGCTCTAGAAGGGTCTGGGTGCTTTCAGAAGGGTCCTGGGGGCCTCTAGAAGGGTCTGGAGGCTTTTAGAAGAGTTCTGGGGGGCTCTAGAAGGGTCTGGGGGCATTCAGAAGGGTCCTGGGGGCCTCTAGAAGGGTCTGGATGCTTTTAGAAGAGTCCTGGGGGGGTCTAGATGGGTCTGGGGACATTTAGAATGGTCCTGGATGGCTCTAGAAGGGTCTGGGGGAGTTTAGATAGGTCCTGGGGGGCTCTAGAAGGGTCTGGGTGCTTTTAGAAGGGTCCTGGGAGACTCTAGAAGGGTCTGAGTGCTTTTAGAAGGGTCCTTCGGGTCTCTAGAAGGGTCTGGGTTCTTTTAGAATGGTCCTGGGGGGCTCTAGAAGGGTGTGAGGGATTTTAAAAGGGTCCTGGGAGGCTCTAGAAGGGTCTGGTTGCTTTTAGAAAGATTCGGGGAGGGTCTAGAAGGGTCTGGGGGCTTTTAGATGGGTCCTGGGGGCATCTAGAAGGGTCTGGAGGCTTTTAGAAGAGTTCTGGGGGGCTCTAGAAGGGTCTGGGGGCATTCAGAAGGGTCCTGGGGGCCTCTAGAAGGGTCTGGAGTCTATTAGAATAGTCCTGAGGGGCTCTAGATGGGTCTGGGGTCATTTAGAAGGGTCCTGGGGGGCTCTAGAAGGGTCTGGGGGCTTTCAGAATTGTCCTGGGGGGCTCTAGAAGGGTCTGGGGTCTTTTAGAAGGGTCCTGGGTCATCTAGAATGGTCTGGGGGCTTTTAGAAAGGTCCTGGGAGGATCCAGATGGGTCTGGGTGGTTTTAGAAGGATCCGGTGATGGTCTAGAAGGGTCTGGGTGCTTTTAGAAGGGTCCTGGGGGGCTCTACAAATGTCTGGAGGATTTTAGAAGGATCCGGGGAGGCTCTAGAAGTGTCTGGCGGCTTTTAGAAAGGTCCTTGGGAGCTCTAGAAGGGTCTGGGTGCTTTCAGAAGGGTCCTGGGGGCCTCTAGAAAGGTCTGGGTGCTTTCAGAAAGGTCCTGGGTGGCTCTAGAAGGGTCTGGGGGCTTTTAGAAGGGTCCTGTGGGGCTGTAGAAGGGTCTGGGGGCTTTTAGAAGGGTTCTGGGGGGCTCTAGAAGGGTCCGGGGGCTTTTAGAATGGTCCGTGGAGGCTCTAGAAGGGTCTGGGTGCTTTTAGAAGGGTCCTGGGGGGCTCTAGAAGGGTCTGGGGTCTATTAGAAGGATCCGGGGAGGGTCTAGAAGGCTCTGTGGGCATTTAGAAGGGTTATTGGTGGCTCTAGAAGGGTCTGGGGACCATTAGAGGAGCCCTGGGGTCCTCTAGAAGGGTCTGGGGGATTTTAGAAGGGTCCTGAGGAGCTCTAGAAGGGTCTGGGGGCTTTTACAAGGGTCCTGCGTGTCTCTAGAAGGGTCAGGGGATTTTAGAAGGGCCCTGGAGGACTCTAGAATTCTCTGGGGTCTTTGAGAAGGGTCCTCGGGAGGTCTAGAATTGTCTGGGGGCTTTTAGAAAGGTCCTGGGAGGCTCTAGAAGGGTCTGGGGGCTTTTAGAAGAGTCCTGCGTGTCTCTAGAAGGGTCTGGGGGCTTTTAGAAGGGTCCTTGGGGGCTCTAGAAGGGTGTGGGGACCACTAGAGGAGCCCTGGGGGCCTCTAGAGGGGTCTGGGGTATTTTAGAAGGGTCCTGGGGAGCTCTAGAAGGGTCTGGGGGCTTTTAGAAGGGTCCTGGGAGACTCTAGAAGGGTCTGGGGGCATTTAGAAGGGTCCTGGGGGGCTCTAGAAGGGTCTGGGGGCTTTTAGAAGGGTCCTGGGGGGCTCTAGAAGGGTGTGAGTGCTTTTAGAATGGTCCTGGGGGCATCTAGAAGGCTCTGGGGGCTTTTAGAAGTGTCCTGTGGGCCTCTAGAAGTGTCTGAGGGATTTTAGAATGGTCCTGGGAGGCTCTGGAATGGTCTGGGTGCTTTTAGAAGGTTTCGGGGAGGGTCTAGAAGAGTCTGGGGGCATTTAGAAGGGTCCTGGGGGGCTCTAGAAGGGTCTGGGTGCTTTTAGAAGGGTCCTGGGGGGCTCTAGAAGGGTCTGGGTGCTTTTAGAAGGGTCCTGGGGAGCTCTAGAAGGGTCTGGGGTCTTTTAGAAGGGTCCTGGGTGGCGCTAAAAGTGTCTGGGTGCATTTAGAAGGGTCCTGGGGAGCTCTAGAAGGGTCTGGGGGCTTTCAGAAGGGTCCTGGGGGCCTCTAGAAGGGTCTGGAGTCTATTAGAATAGTCCTGAGGGGCTCTAGATGGGTCTGGGGTCATTTAGAAGGGTCCTGGGGGGCTCTAGAAGGGTCTGGGGGCTTTCAGAATTGTCCTGGGGGGCTCTAGAAGGGTCTGGGGTCTTTTAGAAGGGTCCTGGGTCATCTAGAATGGTCTGGGGGCTTTTAGAAAGGTCCTGGGAGGATCCAGATGGGTCTGGGTGGTTTTAGAAGGATCCGGTGATGGTCTAGAAGGGTCTGGGTGCTTTTAGAAGGGTCCTGGGGGGCTCTACAAATGTCTGGAGGATTTTAGAAGGATCCGGGGAGGCTCTAGAAGTGTCTGGCGGCTTTTAGAAAGGTCCTTGGGAGCTCTAGAAGGGTCTGGGTGCTTTCAGAAGGGTCCTGGGGGCCTCTAGAAAGGTCTGGGTGCTTTCAGAAAGGTCCTGGGTGGCTCTAGAAGGGTCTGGGGGCTTTTAGAAGGGTCCTGTGGGGCTGTAGAAGGGTCTGGGGGCTTTTAGAAGGGTTCTGGGGGGCTCTAGAAGGGTCCGGGGGCTTTTAGAATGGTCCGTGGAGGCTCTAGAAGGGTCTGGGTGCTTTTAGAAGGGTCCTGGGGGGCTCTAGAAGGGTCTGGGGTCTATTAGAAGGATCCGGGGAGGGTCTAGAAGGCTCTGTGGGCATTTAGAAGGGTTATTGGTGGCTCTAGAAGGGTCTGGGGACCATTAGAGGAGCCCTGGGGTCCTCTAGAAGGGTCTGGGGGATTTTAGAAGGGTCCTGAGGAGCTCTAGAAGGGTCTGGGGGCTTTTACAAGGGTCCTGCGTGTCTCTAGAAGGGTCAGGGGATTTTAGAAGGGCCCTGGAGGACTCTAGAATTCTCTGGGGTCTTTGAGAAGGGTCCTCGGGAGGTCTAGAATTGTCTGGGGGCTTTTAGAAAGGTCCTGGGAGGCTCTAGAAGGGTCTGGGGGCTTTTAGAAGAGTCCTGCGTGTCTCTAGAAGGGTCTGGGGGCTTTTAGAAGGGTCCTTGGGGGCTCTAGAAGGGTGTGGGGACCACTAGAGGAGCCCTGGGGGCCTCTAGAGGGGTCTGGGGTATTTTAGAAGGGTCCTGGGGAGCTCTAGAAGGGTCTGGGGGCTTTTAGAAGGGTCCTGGGAGACTCTAGAAGGGTCTGGGGGCATTTAGAAGGGTCCTGGGGGGCTCTAGAAGGGTCTGGGGGCTTTTAGAAGGGTCCTGGGGGGCTCTAGAAGGGTGTGAGTGCTTTTAGAATGGTCCTGGGGGCATCTAGAAGGCTCTGGGGGCTTTTAGAAGTGTCCTGTGGGCCTCTAGAAGTGTCTGAGGGATTTTAGAATGGTCCTGGGAGGCTCTGGAATGGTCTGGGTGCTTTTAGAAGGTTTCGGGGAGGGTCTAGAAGAGTCTGGGGGCATTTAGAAGGGTCCTGGGGGGCTCTAGAAGGGTCTGGGTGCTTTTAGAAGGGTCCTGGGGGGCTCTAGAAGGGTCTGGGTGCTTTTAGAAGGGTCCTGGGGAGCTCTAGAAGGGTCTGGGGTCTTTTAGAAGGGTCCTGGGTGGCGCTAAAAGTGTCTGGGTGCATTTAGAAGGGTCCTGGGGAGCTCTAGAAGGGTCTGGGGGCTTTCAGAAGGGTCCTGGGGGCCTCTAGAAGGGTCTGGGTGCTTTTTGAAGGGTCCAGGGTGCCTCTAGAAAGCTCTGGGGGCTTTTAGAAGGGTCCTGGTGGCCTCTAGAAGGGTCTAGATGCTTTTAGAAGAGTCCTGGGGGGCTCTAGAAGGGTCTGGGGGCTTTTAGAAGGGTCCTGGGTGGCAGTAGAAGGGTCTGGGGGCTTTAGATGGGTCCTGGGGGGCTCTGGAAGGGTCTGGGGGCTTTCAGAAGGGTCCGTGGAGGCTCTAGAAGGGTCTGGGGGCTTTTAGAAGGGTCCTGGGGGGCTCTAGAAGGGTCTGGGGGCTATTAGAATGATCCTGGGAGGGTCTAGAAGGGTCTGGGAGTTTTTAGAAGGGTCCTTGGGGGCTATATAATGGTCTGGGGACCATTAGAGGGGCACTGGGGTCCTCTAGAAGGGTCTGGGAGATTTTAGAAGGGTCCTGGGGAGCTCTAGAATTGTCTGGGGGCTTTTAGAAGGGTCCTGGAAGGCTCTTGAATGGTCTGGGGTCTTTTACAAGGGTCCTGCGTGTCTCTAGAAGGGTCTGGAGGCTTTTAGAAGGGTCCTTGGGGGCTCTAGAATGGTCTGGGGACAATTAGAGGAGCCCTGGGGGCCTCTAGAAGGGTCTCGGGGAGTTTAGAAGGGTCCTGGGCAGCTCTAGAAGGGTCTGGGGGCTTTTTGAAGGGTCCTGGTAGACTCTAGAAGGGTCTGTGGGCATTTAAAAGGGTCCTGCGGGTCCCTAGAAGGGTCTGGGGGCTTTTAGAAGGGTCCTGGGGGGCTCTAGAAGGGTCTGGGGTCTTTTAGAAGGGTCCTGGGGGGCTCTAAAGTGTGTGAGGGCTTTTAGAAGGTTCCTGGGGTCATCTAGAAGGCTCTGGGAGCTTTTAGAAGGGTCCTGGGGTCCTCTAGAAGTGTGTGCGGCCTTTTACAAGGGTCCTGGGAGGTTCTAGAATGGTCTGGGCGCTTTTAGAAGGATTCGGTTTGGGTCTAGAATGGTCTGGGGGATGTTAGAAGTGTCATGGGGGGCTCTAGAAGGGTCTGGGTGATTTTAGAAGGGTCCTGGGGGGTCTAGAAGTGTCTGGGGGCTTTTAGAAGTGTCCTGGGGAGCGCTAGAAGGGTCTGGGGGCTTTTAGAAAAGTCCTGGGTGGCGCTAGAAGTGTCTGGGTGCATTTAGAATGGTCCTGGGTTGCTCTAGAAGGGTCTGGGCGCTTTCAGAAGGGTCCTGAGGGCCTCTGGAATGGTCTGGGGTCTTTTAGAAGAGTCCTGGGGGGCTCTAGAAGGGTCTGGGGGCATTCAGAAGGGTCCTGGGGGCCTCTGGATGGGACTGGAGGCTTTTAGAAGAGTCCTGGGGTGCTCTAGATGGGTCTGGGGGCATTTAGAAGCGTCCTGGGGGGCTCTGGAAGGGTCTGGGGGAGTTTAGAATGGTCCTGGGGAGCTCTAGAAGGGTCTGGGTGCTTTTAGAAGGGTCCTGGTAGACTCTAGAAGGGTCTGAGTGCTATTAGAAGGGTCCTGCGGGTCTCTAGAAGGGTCTGGGGGCTTTTAGAAGGTTCCTGGGGGGCTCTAGAAGGGTGTGAGTTCTTTTAGAATTGTCCTGGGGGCATCTTGAAGGCTCTGGTGTATTTTAGAAGGGTCCTGGGGGCCTCTAGAAGTGTCTGAGGGATTTTAAAAGGGTCCTGGGAGACTCTAGAAGAGTCTGGTTGCTTTTAGAAGTGTCCGTGGAGGCTCTAGAAGGGTCTGGGGCCTTTTAGAAGGGTCCTGGGGGGCTCTAGAAGGGTCTGGGTGCTATTAGAACGATCCGGGGAGGGTCTAGAAGGCTCTGGGGGCTTTTAGAAGGGTCCTTGGGGGCTCTAGAAGGGTCTGGGGACTATTAGAGGAGCCCTGGCGGCCTCTAGAAGGGTCTGGGGGGTTTTAGAAGGGTCCTGGGGAGCTCTAGAAGGGTCTGGGGTCTTTTAGAAGTGTCCTGGGGGAATATAGAAGGGTCTGGGGGCTTTTAGAAGGGTCCTGCGGGTCTCTAGAAGGGTCTGGGTGCTTTTAGAAGGGTCCTGGAGGAATCTAGAAGGGTCTGGGTTCTTTTAGAAGGGTCCTAGGGGGCTCTAGAAGGGTCTGGGTGCTTTTAGAATTGTCCTGGGGGGCTCTAGAAGGGTCTGGGGGCTTTTAGAAGGGTCCTGGGAGACTCTGGAAAGGTCTGAGGGCTTCTAGAAGGGTCCTGTAGGGTCTCTAGAAGGGTATGGGTGCTTTTAGAAGGGTCCTGTGGGGCTCTAGAAGGGTCTGGGGGCATTTAGAAAGGTCCTGGGGGGCTCTAGAAGGGTCTGGGTGCTTTTAGAAGGGTCCTGGGAGGATCTAGAAGGGTCTGGTTGCTTTTAGAATGGCCCTGGGAGGCTCTAGAAGGGTCTGGGGTCTTTTTGAAGGGTCCAGGGGGCCTCTAGAAAGGTCTGGGTGCTTTTAGATGGGTCCTGCGTGGCTCTAGAAGGGTCTGGGGTCTATTAGAAGGATCCGGGGAGGGTCTAGAAGGCTCTGGGGCCTTTTAGAAGGGTCCTTGGGGGCTCTAGAAGGGTCTGGGGACCATTAGAGAAGTCCTGGTGGTCTCTAGAAGGGTCTGGGGGATTTTAGAAGGGTCCTGGGGAGCTCTAGAAGTGTCTGGGGGCTTTTAGAAGGGTCCTTGGAGAATCTAGATGGGTCTGGGGGCTTTTAGAAGGGTCCTGCGGGTCTCTAGAAGGGTCTGGGGGCTTTTAGAAGGGTCCTGGGGGGCTCTAGAAGGGTCTAGGTGCCTTTAGAAGGGTCCTGGGTGACTCTAGAATGTTCTGCTGGCTTTCAGAAGGGTCCTGGGGTCCTCTAGAAGGGTCTGGGGGCTTTTAGAAGGGTCCTGGGTGGCTCTAGAAGGGTCTGGGGGCTTTTAGAAGGATCCTGGAAGGCTCTAGAATGGTCTGGGGGCTTTTAGAAGGGTCCTGGGAGGCTCTAGAAGGGTCTGGGTGTTTTAGAAGGATTCGGGGAGGGTCTAGAAGGGTCTGGGGGCTTTTAGAAGGGTCCTGTGGTGATCTAGAAGCGTCTGGGTTCTTTTAGAAGGGTCCTGGGAGGCTCTAGAAGGGTCTGGGTGCTTTTAGAAGGGTCCTGGGGGTCTTTAGAAGGGTCTGGGGGCTTTTAGAATGGTCCTGCGGGGCTCTAGAATGCTCTGGGGGCTTTTAGAAGAGTCCTGGGTGGCTTTAGAAGAGTGTGAGTGCTTTTAGAAGGGTCCTGGGGGCATCTAGATGGCTCTGGGGACTTTTAGAAGGGTCCTGGGGGCCTCTAGATGGGTCTGAGGATTTTTAGAATGGTCCTGGGAGGCTCTAGAAGTGTCTGGGTGATTTTCGAAGGGCCCTGGGTGTCTCTAGAATGGTCTGGTTGCTTTTAGAAGGGTCCTGGTGGGCTCTAGAAGGGTCTGGGTGCTTTTAGAAATGTCCTGGGTGGCTCTAGAATGGTCTGGGGGCATTTAGAAGGGTCTCGGGGGGCTCTAGAAGGGTCTGGGGGCTTTTAGAAGGATCTTGGGGGCCTCTAGAAGGGTCTGGGGGCTTTTAGAAGGGTTCTGGGTGGCTCTAGAATGGTCTGGGGGATTTTAGAAGCGTCCTGGGGGGCTCTAGAAGGGTGTGGTTGCTTTTAGAAGGGTCCTGGGGGCATCTACAAGGCTCTGGGGGCTTTCAGATGGGTCCTGGGGGCTTCTAGAAGGGTCTGAAGGATTTTAGAAGGGTACTGGGAGGCTGTAGAAGGGTCTGGGTGCTTTTAGAATGATCCGGGGAGGGTGTAGAAGTGTCTGGGTTCTTTTAGAAGGGTCCTGGGTGGCTCTAGAAGGGTCTGGGTGCTTTCAGAAGGGTCCTGTGTGGCTGTAGAAGGGTCTGGGGGCTTTTAGATGGGTCCTGGGGGGCTCTAGAAGGGTCTGGGTGCTTTTAGAAGGGTATAGGGAGGGTCTAGAAGGCTCTGGGGGCTTTTAGAAGGGTCCTTGGGGGCTCTAGAAGGGTCTGGGGAACATTAGAGGGGCACTGGGGTCCTCTAGAAGGGTCTGGGGGATTTTAGAAGGGTCCTGGGGAGCTCTAGAATTGTCTGGGGGCTTTTAGAATGGTCCTGGGAGGCTCTAGAAGGGTCTGGGGGCTTTTAGAATGGTCCTGCGTGTCTCTAGAAGGGTCTGAGTGCTTTTAGAAGGATTCGGGGAGGGTCTAGAAGGGTCTGGTGGCTTTTAGAAGGGTCCTGTGGGGCTCTAGAAGGGTCTGGGTGCTTTTAGAAGGGTACAGGGGGGCTCTAGAAGGGTCTGGGGGCTTTTAGAAGGGTCCTGGGGAGCTCTAGATGAGTCTGGGGGCTTTTAGAAGGGTCCTGGGGGGTCTAGAAGGGTCTGGGGGCATTCAGAAGTGTCCTGGGGGCCTCTAGAAGGGTCTGGAGGGTTTTAGAAGAGTCCTGGTGGGCTCTAGATGGGTGTGGGTGCTTTTAGAATGATCCGGGGATGGTCTAGAAGGGTCTGGGTGCTTTCAGAAGGGTCCTGGGTGCATCTAGAAGGGTCTGGGTGCTTTTAGAAGGGACCTGGGTGGCTCTAGAAGGGTCTGGGGGCTTTTAGAAGGGTTCTGTGGGGATGTAGAAGGGTCTGGGTGCTTTTAGATGGGTCCTGGGGGGCTCTAGAAGGGTTTGGGGACCATTAGAGGGGCATTGGGGGCCTCTAGAAGGGTCTGGGGTATTTTAGAAGGGTCCTGGGGAGCTCTAGAAGGGTGTTAGGGCTTTTAGAAGAGTCCTGTGGGCATCTAGAAGGCTCTGGGGGCTATTAGAAGGGTCCTGGGGGGCTCTAGAAGGGTCTGGGGGCTTTTAGAATGGTCTTAGGGGGCTCTAGAAGGGTCTGGGTCTTTTAGAAGGGTCCTGGTGGGCTCTAGAAGGATCTGGGGACAGTTAGGAGGGTCCTGAGGGGATGTTGAATGGTCTGAGTGCTTTTAGATGGGTCCTGTAGGGCTAAAAAAGGTTCCTAACCCTATCCCTAACCCTAACTCTTACTCTAACCCAAACCCTAACCCTAACCCTAACCCTAACCCTAACCCTAAACCTAACCCTAACCCTAACCCTAACCCTAACTCTAACCCTAACCCTAACCCTAACCCTAAACCTAACCCTAACTCTAACCCTAACCCTAACCCTAACCCTAAACCTAACCCTAACCCTAACCCTAACCATAACTCTAACACTAAACCTAACCCTAACCCTTACCCTAACCCTAACCCTAAGCCTAACCCTAACCCTAACCCTAACCCTAACCCTAACTCTAACCCTAACCCTAAACCTAACTCTAACTATAAACCTAACCCTAACCCTAACCCTAACCCTAAACCTAACCCTAACTCTAACCCTAACTCTAACCCTAACCCTAACCCTAACCCTAACCCTAACCCTAACCCTAACCCTAACTCTAACCCTAACCCTAACCCTAACTCTAACCCTAAACCTAACCCTAACCCTAACCCTAACCCTAACCCTAACCCTAACCCTAACCCTAACTCTAACCCTAACCCTAACCCTAACACTAACCCTAACCCTAACCCTAACCCTAACCCTAACCCTAACCCTAACCCTAACCCTAACCCTAACTCTAACTCTAACCCTAACCCTAACCCTAACCCTAACCCTAACCCTAACCCTAACCCTAACCCTAACCCTGCCTCTAACCCCTAGAAGTATCTGGGGGCTTTTAGAAGAGTCCTTGAAGGATCTAGGAGGGTCTAGGGTCTCTAAAAAGGTTCCTAAGGGGCTCCGGAAGGGTTTGGGTTCTTTTAGAAGGGTCCTCGGTGGCTCTAGAAGGGTCTAGGGTATTGTAGAAGGGTCCTAAGGGGGCTTAGTAGGGCCTGGGGGGCTTTATAAGATTTTGGGGGCCTTTATAAGGTTTTGGGGGGCTCTAGAAAGTCCGGGGGCTTTGAGAAGCACACTGGGGGCTCTAAAAGTGTCTGGGGGATTTTAGAATGTTCCTGGGGGCTCTAGACGTGTCTGGGTGCTTTTAGAAGGTTCCTGGGGGGCTCTAGAAGGGTCTGGGCGCTTCTAGAGCAAAAATTTTAATTTTGCACATTTGGGGAATTCGCAGGGCTCAGCACACCCGGAGTGCAAAGGATGAGCCTGGCCTGGGAAAAGCACCTGCTTGATCAGGGTGTCTCCCCTGCCAGCTAAGTACAAAGGACCCAGACCATTCTAGAGCCCCCAAGGACCCTTCCAAAAGCCCCCAGACCCTTCTGGAGACGTTCAGGTTCCTTTGAAAAGGCCCCAGACCCTTCTAGAGCCTCCCAAGACCCTTCTAAAAGCCCCCAGACCCTTCTAGACCCTCCCCGGATCCTTCTAAAAGCACCGAGACCCTTCTAGAGGATCCCAGGACCCTTCTAAAAGCCCCCAGACACTTCTAGAGGCCCCCAGGACCCTTATAAAAGCACCCAGACCCTTCCAGAGCCTCCCAGGACCCTTCTGAACGCCCCCAGACCCTTCTAGAGGCACCCAGGACCCTTCTAAAAGCCTCTAGACCCTTCTAGAGCCCCCCAGGACCCTTCTAAAAGCACCCAGACCCTTCTAGAGCCTCCCAGGACCATTCTAAATGCCCCCAGACCCTTCAAAACCCCCCAGGACACTTCTAAAAGACCCCAGACCATTCTAGAACACCCTAGGATCCTTCAAAAAGAATAAAGACCCTTCTAGACCGTCCCCGGATCATTCTAAAAGCCCCCAGACCCTTCTAGAGCCTCCCTGGACCCCTCTAAAAGCCCCCAGACCCTTCTAGAGACACCCAGGACCCATCTAAAAGCCCCCAGACCATTCTAGAGCCCCCCAGGACACATCTAAAAGCCACCAGACCCTTCTAGAGCCCCCCAGGACCATTCTAAAAGACCCCAGATCCTTCTAGAGGCCCCCAGGACCCTTCTAAAAGTCCCGAGACCCTTCTAGACGCAACCAGGACCCTTCTAAAAGCCCCCAGACCCTTCTAGACCCTCCCCGGATCCTTCTAAATGCCCCCATACCCTTCTAGATCCTCCCAGGACCCTTCTAAAAGCTACCAGACCCTTCTAGAGCCCCCCAGGACCCTTCTAAAAGCCCCCAGACCCTTCTAGAGCCCCCCAGGACCCTTCTAAAAGCCCCCAGACCCTTCTAGATGTACCCAGGGCCCATCTTAAGGCCCCCAGACCATTCTAGAGCACGCCAAGACCCTTCTAAAAGTCCCCAGACCCTTCTAGAGCCCCCCAGGACCCTTCTAAAAGGCCGCAGAAACTTCTAGACCCTCTCCGGATAATTCTAAAAGCCCCCAGACACTTCTAGAGATCCCCAGGACCCTTCTGAAAGCCCCCAGAACCTTCTAGAGCCCCACAGGACCCTTCTAAAAGCACCCAGACACTCCTACAGACCCCGAGGACCCTATAAAAGCCTACAGACCCTTCTAGAGACCCCCAGGACACTTCTAAAAGCCCCCAGACCCTTCTAGAGCCCCACAGGACCCTTCTAAAAGCACCCAGACCCTTCTAGAGCCCCCCAGGACCATTCTAAAAGCCCCCAGACCATTCTAGACCCTGCCCGGATCCTTCTAAAAGACCCCAGACCATTCTAGAGCACCCCAGGACCTTTCTAAAAGAACCCAGACCCTTCTAGAGCATCCCAGGACGCTTCTAAGAGCCCCCAGACCCTTCTAGAGGCACCCAGGACCATTCTAAAAGCACCCAGACCCTTCTAGAGCCCCCCTGTACCCTTCTAAAAGCACCCAGACCATTCTAGAGTCCCCCAGGACCCTTCTGAAAGCCCCCAGACCCTTCTACAGACACCCAGGACCCTTCTAAAAGCCCCCAGACTCTTCTAGAGCACCCCAGGACCCTTCTAAAAGCCCCCAGACCCTTCTAGAGCCCCCCCGGACCCTTTTAAAATCCTCCAGACCCTTATAGAGCCCCCCAGGACCCTTCTAAAAGACACCAGACCCTTTTAGAGGCCCCAGGGCCCCTCTTAAGCCCCCCCGTACCTTCTAGAGCACACTAGGACCCTTCTAAAAGCCCCCAGACCCTTCTAGAGCACCCCAG